>JAUEKY010074963.1:0-10873 GCA_031833965.1 Scyllaea pelagica
TAGTCTTTCTTCCCAGATGGGCTCAAACCTTCAACATTTAGTTTCAAAGCAATAACCACTGAGCCACTGAGTCTCCCCTTACTAAAGTAATATGGTCAAATCTATGTTCAAAAAGAAGAGAAATTATAGCCTACAGGGTCCATGCTCATCTTGGAAAACTGAAAAAAAGTCTGAAATTTTTAATACAAGATATCAAGTCATTGGAAAATCCTAGAGATTTAACGACCATGCCTTATCTTCTATCAAGTTGGGTTTTGTTTTGTTTTCTTTTGTAGCACCTGGCACTGCTTGCCCATTTTTAGAGTATATCCCTTGGAACTGGGTTTAATTCTCGTATGCATGATATTCAAGATGTAACTATCAATAATTTAGTAATTGTTATGGTATTATAGGAATCTGATGTTGGATATTATGGGAACAGTGCTACGGTTTCTATCTGCATGGCAGTAACTGCAGAGAAAGTTTTTTTAAATTTGCCACAGACATTAATTACTGATATTACACTATTTATGCGTTTCGACAGGAGTATTGGGATGAATAAAAACCCCACACCAACTGAGACGATGATACTTCCAGTACATTACATGATGTATGTGTTACTGACTCTTATTTTGAAACGGTAGAGTGCTAGTTGGCTTGGTGGTGTCTGCGGAGTGCAACTGGGGAGAGTATACAAGCTGCCCCTCTGTTAACTTTGTTTGGCAGTATGGTAACTCTTCATTAGTGCGCATCCTATATTATGGTCTTGAGATTGTTGAAATGAGTGATCAATGTTGTTTGTTTTTTTCATGCTTGCCCCATTTTTTTTTATTATGATGTTATTTTTACTGTCTTCTCTCCTCCTCCTTTTTAGGGTGTCTTGACTCTAAATGATATCAGGACATCTGATGCGGGCAGCTACACATGTGTTGCATCAAATTCAGTCGGCCAAGAACAAGCTGAGGTCATGGTTGATGTTGTCAGTACGTTTGCCATAGAATCCCCAAACAATCTTTTTTTTTAAGATATTTTTCTTCACTATATATTTCACAACGGCATAAGATCAAGCGTCAGTGATATGTTGCAGCAACTTGATTGGCAGTTGCTGCAAACAAGAAGACAACATTCTCCCCTCACAATGCTTTATAAAATTAAAAACAGCCTCGTGCAAACAACAAGTGTGGAACTCCAGCCCTTGACTCGCCATTCAAAACAATCACATGCATATACATTCGTCAACATCCAAACAACCACCAACTACAGGAAATTTTCATTCTATCCAAGAACAATTTCGAATTGGAACCCGCTGCCGTTAGAAGCTACATCAGCAAAAACTTTAGACACCTTCAGACAACATCTCGCAAACACAGGAAATCATGATTAGGACAATTTTTAGTGTGTGATGAAAACAAAGTAAACCATGTCAGAATCTTTGATTGTGAAGGCAGACATTATCTGGCAGATGCAGAATATAAAGCTGTATAGATATATTATATCAGTGAATAAAGCCCATTAAGCCTGTTATTATCATTTTATGTTTAGAGTATAACCTTACTATCAACCTATTAAACTCCTAGAAAGAAAACTATAACATTCATTTTCATGTTTTGAGACTCTTTATCAAGAATGTCTCTATTACAAATAATATGTCACAACTGCTGATCCTTACAGGCAACTCTGGGTCCACCATAGAGTTCTCTCCCCCTGACGTGACCCCAGCATTGCAGGAAGGCATGAACCTACAGGTGGCGTGTCGGGCCAACTGTGCACCGTCATGCACTGTAACCTGGACCAAAGACGGGGAGGTGGTAGGGACTGGAGACGTGCTGGAGGTACGCATAGCTAGTGGAAGGGTGTCGTCAATCTTAGATTGTGGCTAGCACATTGTTCAGCCTCTCGTGTCTGCATGTTCACTACTTGCCAAGGCACACTGCGCCGAATCATTTGAGTTGTTTTTTTTTTAATTTAAAAAAAAAGTATGTTTCTTTGCTGAAAACTTGTAAATATAGTATTGTCTATATTAGTGTGAGTATAATATTACCTTTACATTGTTTTTTTCACCATACCCTCTTATTCTTAACAATACAAATATTTGTCCTAGGTTTTTTTTTAAAAGTAATGAGAATTTACCTCAGAGCACACAGAGAGTTAATAAGGCTACTACTAAAAAGAAAATAAGTGATCATTGTTATAGTGCAAATTTCTTTACAAGAGGTCCCCTGTCAAAAGCAACCCTAAAAGAATAGGGAGAAGCGGGAATTTGTAATGTGCTGTATTCATTCTGTTAAGGTAATGAGCTTAACAAATGCTATTTACTAATTTCATTATAATCATCATTATCATTATAACCACTATCATGATCAACATCATCATTATTTCTATTAATACTTTTATCATTATTATTATCACTGTCATTATTATTATTATTATTATTATTATTATTATTATTATTATTAATAATAATAATAATATTATTATTATTATTATTATTATTATTATTATTATTATCATTATTATTTTTATTTTTTTTAATATTATCATTATTGTTATCACCATCCTGATTACTATCATCATCATCATGATCATCACCATTATCATTAATGTTGTTGGTGTTGTTGTGTTATTGTCTTTGTTGTTTTTATAATTGTCTAGATGATGTCTATTAAACCAAAGCATTTATTTCAGTTTTATTTCTCAACGAATGCGATACACGCTCTTAAAATATTACCCGTCTTATAGTTTAGACTGAAGTTGTCTCTTTTCTCTCATAACATTAACTGTAATATTATCATCATTGTCATTCACTCACTTATTTCTGTCCACACAAACAATTATATTTAACAGTCTTCCTCATCCAACGAGATCTACAATCAGCGAAAATTATGTTTTTAAGAGAGCCCTCTCTTGTTTCTTCATAAACACCAGAATGTTATTTTATTTCATTAACAAATTATGTCCGAACAATGAAATTGATTGAATATTCTTGCTTATTCAATGAGATACAAACTTAGTTAACATTTATTGCGTTTTATACTAATTTGCTCCCTTTCCCTTAAAGATACTATAATATCAGTGTAAGTCATTGAATGATTTATATTCTTCCATCCATGGTTTTATCCAGATTAAACTATTCACATTCCTCCTATATTAAATACAATAACATCATTGTCATTTATTAAATGATTTCTATCCCCTCCCCTCCCCCCCCCCCAACCATTCAGTTCGATTCTTCTTAATGAAATATACGTTTTCTGTTTTTATCTAGACTAAACTTTTCTTTTTCTGCGAATAGATACTATGATATTATTATTTTCATTTATCCAATGATTTCTTTTCCTCGAAGCCATTAGCATCAAATCAATCATATGGTCCAGGGACATTCAAATTTCTGTATTAATCTAGACTGAACTCTTCTCTTTCTGCATATTATAGACTATTGTCATGGTCATTCATTGAATGATTTCTATTCCTCCAAGCCATTCAAATATTCGATATCCTTTAGCATCAAATCAATCATACGGTACAGGGACATTTAAATTTCTGTTTTACTCTAGACTAAACTATTCTCTTACTGCATGTAGATGCTATTACCATGGTCATTCATTGAATGTTTTCTATTCCTTCAAGCCATTCAATTCGATATTCTTTAGCATCTTACACGAATCAGGATAATTTCTGATTTTATCTAGACTAAACTTCTCTCTCGCTGCATATTATAAACCCCTATAATTTCAGCACCGTCATTTCATTAATGGAATGATTTCTATTCCTTGACACTATTATATTCGAGATTCCTCTCCCTCGTCCAATTTCGGCCGGTGAGATAGTTCCTCAACCACCCATGGTTGTTAGCATTATTCTGCTGTTATAGGACATGTCGTATCAGCAATATACGGGCAATGACTTTGACTTAGAAAGACATCCTCCTTCATAATACATCAAACTTAATCTCTAAAGTAATCACATGACTTGTAAACAATTAGGCTTGTCATTCAATACAAAATCATTTGTTTTCCTTACTGTTTTATTCCTATCTCAACGCATCTGACTCTTCTTATGTTGTATGATATCATAGGGGTTGCGGGGTTTAGTCTTCTGTGTTGTAATGTAACAACATGATGATAGCATTGCCAATATAATGGTATTGTTACTTGAAATCAAATTATGCATATCGTACTGATACTGTCAATAATATGATAATGCTATTGCTTGCAACAAAAGTATGCATGGTTATGTTGTGGTATTCGGAGTGTACGTCAATGAATGAAATAGGATAGAATGGGTAAACATAAAAAAAAAACAGATTGGTAAACACATAATGTCCTTAGCATTCTGTCACTCGAATTCATGTTCTAATGATTTAAAATGATTGAGATAATATGGATAGCATTCTTAAACAATGAATACTATCATAAATGATTAAGAAAAGCTCAACAGAATAAACAAGAAACAAACAATCTAAATTATAATCGAAGAAAACAACCAAACCAAGCCAAACAAAAGCAAAACAAGCAAAAAAAAATGTAAACAGCTGATTAGTATTGGGAATAAGAATTGAATGAATTACAGTTGTACCATGATGCACAACTTTTTTTTTTACCTAGCATCTTACTCACCAAAATCATACATTATCGAATATAAAAGGAATGTACGATACGTGCTCGAAACGTGATCGAAACACCATAATTTGTTTTCATCAGTAAGATTATTGTTATCATAGAAGGCTGGTTTATTCTTATATGACTTGAATCTGTTCAACTATACAATATCATATCATTTTGAAACATAGTAGTGCCTCTTACTTGTAAGATTAGAGAACAGCTGTATAATTTCACAGGGTTGTGTTGTGTTTCTAATAAGCAATTTTATACAATTGACCTCACATTAGACCTACATGATATGATTAGTAGATTATGGGGATGGTATACTAAGAATTGCCACCAATGACGTCATGATAAAGCAATAAGCGGGAAATGTCACAGCCAAGCCCAGTAGCACACCTATGGACTTTTTCCAAGATATTGGATTGGCTTTTCGAATTCTATAAAAGAGCAACAAATGCATACACACGTACAGAATTAACAAAGGATTATACAATACAACAAAAGTGTATGCACCTTAATTTGTAACTAGAACAATCAGTGGTAGAGTTACTAATGACCCCATGTATAATATACGTCTTTCTATTTTGTGCATTATCTTCATAATAATAGCAAACTATTTGAAAAAAAAAAATATGGATTTAGTTGAAGTGAACGTTCACAACCATCTCACCATCAGTTACAGAGAGGAACATTGAGATTTCGTTCTGTTTACAAAATTAAAAAAATGATTCTTGGAGTTTCTAAACATATCATTTTTATTTAGAAATGTTACAGATGTAATATAGATCGTCTAGTTAAACACGACTACTTGCAGAGGAATTTGGAATTGTAGGTATCGTCATCACTCCCACCCCTACCCCCACCCCAACAAAAAAAAACAAAAAACAACAGAAAAACAGAAAAAAACCAGACACAATCATTAATCACATCCTACATCCGGTAGGATAAGAGGAGATTTAAGTGAAAAGATGTGATAAGAAATTTTATTCCGTAGCATTTGGGCTTCTCTTTTATTTCTAATGTTCATGATTTATTCTAGAACACATAAAAGGACCCAACATTAGATAGATTTTCAGCTTCTTTTATTAATCTATATCGTCACTTTTAAGCTAATCTAGGAAGTCATATCTTTATAGTTTTTTCTAGTTTCAGGGATCACCCGCATTCCTGATTGCTTTATTGCTTTCCAGCTCTGCATCGAATAAAATAAATGATCATGGTGACGATGGTGATGATTGATGATGGTGTTTATGATGTGAAAAGCGATTATGATAACATTAGCTTTATCAATACAAAAATAATAACAAAAATTGAATAATGTTAATGAAAATGATGATAAAAATGATGATGATAATAATGATATTGATAACAATGATAATGAAAATAATGCTGTGGTGATAATAATCTTGATGATGATAATATGAAGGATGATTTTGATAATTTAAATGATAATGACACTTATAATACTTATGGCAACGACAACAATGACAATATCATTAGTAATAATAAAACAATACTATCACTACTACTACAACAACAACAACAACAACAACAACAACAACAACTACTACTATTACTACTACTACTGCTACTACTACTACTACTACTACTACCACTACTACTACTACTACTACTACTACTACTACTACTACTACTACTACTACTACTACTACTACTACTACTACTACTACTTCTTCTTCTTCTTCTTCTTCTACTACTACTACTGCTACTACTACTACAACTACCACTTCTACTACAACTACTACTATTATTATTATCATCATTATTATCATCAACAAATTTAAATGTTCAGCGGAAAGCAGATAAGTGGACTTCAATTGAGTGAAATATGTGATTTATAGTATACTATCCATCAAGGGGTTTACAATCAATCATAACAAAGAAAATTGAGTAATGCACAAACATACAGACAACACAGATACACAACACACCTATTCTCACGCATGCTTTTATGCATGTTTCATATAATGATTATAACATTAAATTGGTGCCTGTAGTGGCTAAGCAGCGTATCTTTGTAGATTAGGCTGCAAGTCTTATCTCAGACTACATTAAAATTTTGTTTGACCTTCCTAGATGTACAACTTAATGTGTGTTTTCTTTGAGTCATTCAAGAGTAGGCACAGTGAGCTAGTAACCTGCTTGTCTCAATCTCTTGGCTCAGAGTTTTTCCTGACTTTTGTTTGATATCAGATTGGGTTTGTACTTTTTGGCGAATTCTGGTGTCAAACATTATGTCGGGTCCCAACACTGGCTTTGGTCGGTACAAAAGGGAGTCTGATAACAAACAAACAAAAAAAACCATTATAATGCATTGTATGGGTGCACCGTTTTACATAATATGTGTACAAACGGGTAAGATTTGATATCATGTGCTCGATTTCTGATTTATTTTTAATTGCTCTGTTCTTATAGTTTGTCTACTTTCAGCACATAGCTTCACTTCATGTGCCTGTTTGCATTTATGATTTTATCTTAAAATGATGTTTTTTCTAATAAAGAAGAAATCTTTGTCAAAGGTTCAACTGATTTGCTTTCACTCATCTTACTTTCCTCAGATCTGCAGAAGAATGAAGGAAAGAAAGAGAAAAAATGCTCTTCGGATTCCGGCAAATCCCTGAATAAGCAATCGTCAAGTCATGCTGGCTCTGGCTGTGACCAGCTGAGAATTGAGGCGGACGCAAGTGAGAGATATGCAAATACAGATACAAGCAAAAGCCTCCAGGGCGAGGATGTCAGCAAAAGAGAAGAGGAATCAACAGCGACTAACGAAAACAAGATCAGCAGACGCAAGATGGATAACCCTAGAAAACGAAAAAAAAGTGAGGAAGATTCTAATGAGCAACTTCATTGTAGCAAGTCTCAGCTTCTCGTTACAACAAATAATAATATGATACAGGTATCAACACCTCCATGCCCAACACCGGTTTTCACCAGCAGCTCAAAACAAAATGCTTCGCTGTCAAAGAGACCGTCGGCAGTGATGAATTTGTCACAGGAGAGAAAGAAGACGTCACAATCACCTGAAGACTTGTCCGCGAAAAAATCTTTCATCGACTCAAATTTCGTCGACAGTGAGCATCAAGGTTCATCCAAAGCTCGAATCGGAATTCATACTGACTCAGTCACATCATCTCAATATCAGATTTCTACGCAAGATCACAAAAGCAGGACACATTCTATTGGTAGTTCTGTTCATGATTTAGAAGCTGCAATGGACCGGCACTTACCAAGACAAGATGTGGTCCCTAAAAATTCTTTACCCCCTAAAAAAGACGTCCCTGGTTTATTTCAGCAGACAAACAGTGCAAACAAAACTATTGACGGTGGAATAGCGGACACATCCTCCACAACTCAGAGTGAACAGTGGATTTCCACTTCTCGAACTCCCCCGACAACTGACGGTGACATATTGCCGACATCCAACCTACTTAGGTCTCTATTTACAACAAGAGAATCGGTTATAAAATCCAACACGAGACCTCTGAATAGTACAAACTATCTCAGCGGGGAAACCCCATCAAGTCTTCTGACACCGCCCGAATCAGAGTCATCAGAAATGAGGGCAAATAAAGATCAAAACAGAACACATCAGAGTAGCAAAATGCAACTTTATGGGAAACAAATTAGTGGACATGATCAGAAGCATTCACACCATTCTGGTGGCTGCCTGCAACCCTTTAAAAGTACTGATACCCCTTTTCGAGACCAGACGTGTAAAGACTACACACTCAATGAGCAACTTCATTTCCTTCCTTATAGAGACCACCTTTCTTCTACCTACATTGATCACTTTACTTCAAATGCATCTTACAAAGATCACATGGTACCCCCATACAAAGACTTTTCTCAATTCAAAGACATAGTCCCAGCTTTCACGATACCTAACCTCGTTTGTCCGGGTGGAAGATTCCAACAGAGTTACCCACCTTTACCTCACCATTTTTCTCGTCCTGTAACAACTACTCACCAACAAACTGTAGCTGGAAATCTATCTACTCTAACACCACCAACTTCCAACTCCCCGGACACATTTAGCAAAACGCCTCAACACAACTCACACCCCCATCTGCAGCTTCTTTCTCAAGCCAATCACAATTCACAGCCTGTCCACGATCAAACTTTCGATAACCCATCTGTTCTTGCTAATGACCTCAGCAGTGGTGGCAACGGGTGCAGCAACACTTACAGCAGCCACATATCCAACAAATACTTCACCCCCATACAACTGCACCACCACCCTTCAGCCCCATCTCCCAACGACAGCAGTTACCACCAGTACCGCCACCAAGACACTACACCTCTCTTCCACCAAACACAGGACCTGTCAAAAGCAAGTTACTATGGTGTGGCCCCAAGCCCTGTAGCGTCCATGTACATGGACCTCACCAACAGCACAACTCAGTATGAATCGTGTCACCGGCCGACCCTGACATGGTACTAGACTGGATTTCAAATGCTATGATTCACATTCAAGCGGTTACAATACAGCGTATGTGTGTATTTTTTTTAATATCGCGCCTTTTGTAAGAATGAGTGTTCTGAGCACAGGATGGTTGCGAACATCAACAATTCCATCAAACTCGTCGGAATAAAAGCAAAACAGCAGTATGACACTCTGACTTCAAGTCATCAATACGCTATCACTACCATCCAGCAGAGTCCATTCTCGTGATCTGCTGAATTCAGTTTGATCCTTTGCAATCAAGGTTTGTGAAAGTACAATTTGATCTATTGCCAGAACTACGCCACGAAGCCAGGTCAATATTCTGCTTTGATTTGTTCTTGATATTATTTTTCTTTATCATACAGCTCCATGATGATTTCCCATTCCAGTCTGGAGACTCTTGGGTCCTTTTTCATATGTTCCAGCACACCCCCCCCCACCCCTCGATGAAAACAAATAAAAAAACACGTGTCTTTCTACACACTACTCTCTGATTATTTGAGTCTTCAAAAACGACATAAATATACCATCATTCTATCTATATTCAACAACCCTTGTTCTTCAAGCGTGTCTGGTCGAATCACCCGTTTTCTCACCTTAAAAAAAGAAAGAAGAAAACAACAAAATTCCATTCTTCTATTCGTGTTGTGTAATGGCGGTTTGATATTTTTCCTGTCTTCAAATTCCCCTCATACATTCATCATCATTTCATTATCAAGTGCCCTTTTACCATTACAGTGTAGGGCCGACTCTTATTGATAATGAATTTCTCTGGATCATATCATAAAGCCAAGCACGTGATCAGCCCACTGTGACCTTTTGGTGGAAGTGGTAGGATTTCAATTTTGCCCGGACAGCGGCTTTGCAGCCTACTCTTTTCGATTTCCAGCTGCCAAGGGTTCTTTAAGGTGCGCAACGTGCACACGGGACCTCCGAGTTTATCGTCCATCTCCGATAGGACTAGGCTCTAGATACTGACTATAGATGTTGTAGGGATCAGGGGAGTGGCATACAGGTTTTTCTTGGGGTTTTGGCGATAAAAATCACTATATGAGACTTTTGTTCCCTGGACGGACTCAAACCCACGTCACTTCATTTAAGCGCCCAGAGCCATGACCAGTGAGCCACCGTGACCCCCATATAAAGGATAATCACCTGATGTTAAAACCAGAAAATAAGCATTGGTACTCCTGTACAATTGCGGTCCCATCCGGAAATGGTTACCAGATGGTTACCAGGTTGGATTTTTAATTTTTTTTAAAATAATAATAGTCTTTCTCTGTGTGTGTGTGTGTGTGTGTGTGTGTGTGTGTGTGTGTGTGAGTGTGTGTATAATATGTATGTGCGTGTTTGATCCTTACCCACTCTGCCACATGTATTGTAAATTCTCCAATAGACTTTCAAATAATAAAAGATGACAATTTGACTTATAATCGATTTTTCTAAAAGTCAATCATACTTATGATAGAAAGAAAGAAAGATAGAGAGAAAAAAGAGGGAAATGGACAGGGAGAGGAAGTATTATTATTTGGCTGTCTTTATTCTCCCCCTTGGTGAGAATATAGAAAAATTTTTCTCCCCCCTGGTGAGAATATAGAAAAATCATATTCTCCCCCTAGTATGAATATAAATAGAAAATATTTATTCTTCTTCTGGTGAGAATACCTATAGAAAATGTTATTCTCCCCATGGTGAGAATATAGAAAATGTTATTCTGCCCATGGTGAGAATATCATAGAAAAAATATCTTACTCCTCCCTGGTGAGAATATAGAAACATTTTATTCTCCCCACGGTGAGAATATCTAGAAAAATCATAGTCT
>JAUEKY010075074.1:0-10871 GCA_031833965.1 Scyllaea pelagica
GTCCCTCCAACCCCAACTATGAAAACACTGTTACGGTGTTAAGGCCGGCCTTTAAACCCCCCCCCCCCCCCAACACAGTTACGAGGCAGTACAGGATTGGATGTCTTTATTGGTAGACTATGAAGAACATGCATAAGTTGTTCTATCAAGACACTGTTACAATGGTAATGCAAGCCTTTCGCGGTCTCAGTTGCAACTCAACTGAAAGCAGGGGCACGGGACCTTTTTTGACGAAAAAGATTTCATTTTGATGAAAACAAATTTTAATTTATTGATTTGTCATCTCGTTATTAAGGCACAAACTACCCCTGAGATGCTAGGGTGCTTGATGTGCAGTAATCAAAGCAATAGTGGGGTATGTAGGGCACCCACGGTTCAGTCCCTGACCAAGGACAGCTTTGTGATATTACTTCCTCTTTGTCTTGTTTGGTAAGTGGATTACAAATCCCAACTGGAAGTGTTAGTTGAGCACTGGTTTGTTTGATGGTTTAAATGCCCACGACTATGGGAGCTGTATGTTGTGTGTGTGTGCGCGCGCGCGCGCGTGTGTGTGTGTGTGTCCGCACCCGCGTGCGTGTCTGTGTGGGACAGAGTACATAACATGTACTTATGTGTTTGTATATCCACACATGTGTCTAATATGTAAACACACACATACGCGCGCGCACACATACACACACACATACACTTAATACTGAGGACTTGCCCACCCCTGGAAATGAAACAGACCTGTATATTTCAATAATATTTGAGATCCGCAATGAATAAATGAATGAGTAAAAAATAACTCATATAAAACAACCGTGCTAATGTATCCCATATTTTTCTTGCTTTGTTCCAAGCCCATCAACAAAGCACGTACACATAGTTACGCACAGCTCACGCTTGGATATAAAAGAAATTACAAGGATTAAAATCAAATCATCACGCAAAAGGCAGCAGCCAGTATGAATAATAGAGCAACTTTCATATTTAAGTTTGCCATTCATGAAATCAACAATTGAATGTATCATCATCAGCAACAACTACAAAGGTGTTCCGAAAACCAAAATCGATTAAGTCTAAAAAAGGAAAATCGATTTGGCAATTAAAAACTAAGGAAGCTAGATCTCACGCGATTTTAAACTTGTGGAAGTTAATACCCAATGTCCTAAAACAATTATATAAAACAAATGAGTAAATGAGACAAAAAACAGGCAAAGCTCCTATAATATAGAATAAAACCATCATATGAATACCAAGCCGCTTGATGCCTGTACAAAGAGAAGGGAGTAAACAGGCCATCTGGAGCACATTCCGCAGATTGGCGTTAAGAAAACAATCAAGGCAGCTTAACAGCATCAGTACAAGTAAAATGCATTTGCTGGTGGATCTGAAAATAAGATTAAGAAAAATTCCCAGTGAGTAAAGTCAAAAGAAAAAAAAATCTCTTGTAAATTGGCAGGGAGGGGTGCCTATCCTAATGTGATTTTATGATAATATATCATATGTATACTGATGTGTGTAGGTATGTATGTATATATGTATGTATGTGCATATGTATGTATGTATGTGTCCATATTGCGTATCTGTGTTTGTGTGTGTGTGTGTGTGTATGTGTGTGTGATGCGTGTGTGTAGTGAAATACAATCATCTTCGCACTTTCCCCGCGCTCTTTGTTTAATAACGTTTTAACGTTAAGATTTAACGCTTTATTTTAAACTTTGAAAAGTCCAGTTCCTTGATTAGGCTTTCCCCTTCCGTCCCTTTAAAACATGATATAAAAAGAACTATGTTGACGACTAAAATCAAGTTTCTGGATCACTGTGAAATCCCGGAATTGGACTTGAAATCGTGAATACTTCAACAAATTGGCAGAAAAAGTTGCACTACGCGAGAAGTCGATTACATACCACCCAGGGTATTTCCAACGAATAATAAGTTGAAGTGTTCCTGGAAGTGCAATTTACCTCTTCTGGGGGAAACATTTCCCCTTGAGCTATATGAATAGTTTGCGCAATCCGTATGGTAATTAATAAGGGGATGGGGTTGGGGTGGTTCTATTCAATCATAATTTAACCAGACCTAATTGTCATTCCAATAAACACATTTTCCGCAACGCTTGATTTAACACACTTTTCACCTGTTCCCGCACATTGCTAAGCAGAAGGACAGGGGTGTTAGTACGCTTAAAAAAGGACAAGGCAGGGAGGCTAAAGTTGTTTTTATTGCTCTGTCTATCAACAAATTAATTATTCAAAAACCGACAATCTTTTCTGTTTGTTTTCTTTTTTTCCTTCATTTGTTGACAAAGAGGCAACCCCAGATGTTTGTCTCCCTGTTTTCTCACTTTTTAAGGCATAACTACACTCACATCTATAGGGCTTTTCACCTTGAACAGTATTTAACGGCCGATCTTATCTTGTACTTTAACAAAACATACTCAATTTAGGGCTATACATCTCAAGCGGGTTAAAGAACTTGACGATTGATTACACACTAGCTACCGACACATTATGTTTCCTGTATGTATTCAAAAGGATGATATCACGCAAATACTTTGTTTATTTGATACCAAAGTCTGGCAGTCGCTGCATTGATGCCAGTACTGATGCCACTTGCTGCTCGTCATCAGTAACACCATTCCTGAACGAAAATGGTGTGGATGTACTGGAACAAACGTTCTTCATCACATTACTGTTCTTCCTCGAAATTTTCATTTTAAGACAGTTTTTCTCCCTGTCTTGAAGGCTTATGGAGTAAGTAGGTACACTATTGACACACTGGTCACCATGACCGTTCAATTCAGCGCTGGAATGAACGTGCGGGAAACTATTGTCTAATTCTTGTGACGCCAGAATCAAGGAAGACACACCATAAGAATTTCCGTCTGTGTTGGAAGATCCAAGCTCATCTGAAAACAAACTCTTTTTTCCCTCATGTTTATTCTGTTCTGAGCAGTTCAAATGATTTTCAAGTGAACTTCGTTTGTGGTACACTGTTGATTTATCCTCGAATGAGGATTGTAGCGAAACAAAATGTATCGTACTTTCATGGCAGTCTTTGGTGACGCAGGGTGCGGACACGGCCAAGTCTAAGGCAAGGTCTACATTGGCTCCGGAGTCGGAGAACCCGGAGTCTGATCGGCTTTCCACGGGATCGACACCTACACTATCCATGTGATTAGTGCTATTAAGCTCTACATAACTACGAGAAGGAGCTGGACTTTCATGGGCAACCACCGCCAGTGTTGTGTTGCACTTTGAAACTGCCCTTCGTTTCCTCTGCCGTTTTAAATCCGGATCTTTCTCTTTCATTTTCAATTTGCGTTTCCTACCTTCAGCGGCCACTTTGGTTTCTTTACATAACTCCTTGTTTTCATTCTCCAAATTTTTCCAATTTGATTGGTTGTTGTGTTCTGACGAAGAGGCATGATTGGGAATTTCACTGTTGTGGATTTCTCTTACTGAGGCGTCTCCTCTCAAAATGGTCTGGTTCCTGAGGGGACTTTCAGTTTCTTGGTGTGTGCAGGAATATGATGAACCAATCAGATTTGTATTCATGTTGGGTTCTTTACAAATTAAACTTTGGTTCGTTTTGCACCTTAAATCTCTGGGTATTTTTGACGAATTTGATCTGATTTGTTCATGAAAAGCATTGACTGCGGAAGTGTGTGGTGGTGGAGGACGGGGGGAGAAATGCTCATTGTGCTGCATAGGATTGTTTGCCGACGAAAAGGGGGGAAAGGGATATCCCCTGGGGTGAGGTACAGTGGGCATGAAGACAGGAACATGATAGAACAGGCCCATGGATGATGGAGTAGAGATTTGATTTTGCAAAGGCCGG
The DNA here is from genome assembly GCA_031833965.1 of Scyllaea pelagica. NCBI lineage: Eukaryota > Metazoa > Mollusca > Gastropoda > Nudibranchia > Scyllaeidae > Scyllaea > Scyllaea pelagica. The sequence goes on from JAUEKY010075074.1 coordinate 3,826, forward strand.
TGATTCAGATTGTCTGGGGTACACGAATTAGGACCGTTCACAGGAAATGAACCTTTAACATTTGAAGGCTGTTTTTTATTTGAAGGCTGCCTCGGCTGGAAAACTTGATGTGGTAAAGGTAGAACATGCCTTGCCATTGGGATGTGCATTGGAAAGTTTTTGTACCAGTGATGGTTCGTCTGATTCTCAACAGATGTGTGGTTTCCATGTATCTCCACTGGCATTGGATGCCTAAGTTTGGGACTATGGGCTTTTTCAAAATGCTTGTACTCCATATTGGTGTTGTGTATTGCTTTACCAGTGTTGGTTGCTGCCATTAGCGGTCCTGGTGCCGGTAGGAATGGTGGTGGTTGAAGTGGTAGAATTGTTTCGGGTCGATTTTCTTTTACAAACGGAAGAATCGGCTGATGAATGAAATGCTGTGGAATGCGAACATTGTTATTTGGCTCCAGGGGCCTTCCATTCTCAAAAGCAGGAATTGTTTGAGGACGTATAAATACAGGTGGAAGCTGTGCTTTTGGAACATGAGCGACGCCGTTCACGACTTCAGCAGAAGATTCTGAAGTGGGAATGTTTCTGGCATGGAAAGTAGGCCGATGTAATGTCTGATTAGGAAGAGCAAAACTAGAATATCTGGGAGGATCCGTGTAAACTAGATCGGACGGCGCAGGTAACTGTTCGATTACTGGATTGCCAATGCGATGTCTCATCTCGGGTAAAGTGGGACTTAGCTTTTGAATATAATTTGTGTTTACTTCATGATATACTGGACGTGTCTGACGTGTCTTAGAATCTATGTCACCACTATCATGATATCCATTAGTAAGATGTATTTGTTGTGGCACTATACAAGGTGAGCAGTGATCTTTTGGCGTCTTTTCTGGTGGTCTCTGTTGTACACGAACACATAAGGGGGATACAGTTTGCTGAATACTGGTCAGGGGCTTGCTATCTGGGGTAAGATGGCTCTTATCCCTATCATTACCAAAAATGGCCTGTGATGCTAATAGTTTCTTTTGGACGTAGTTGTGATAGTCGTCTTCTCCTCTCTCTGAACTGTCCTGGGTCGTACTGCCAGGATTCGGCATGGAGAGATTCAGCGGTGCACTGTCATTTCTATCCCTACAACGATGCTCATCAGAGGAGTGTTTAAACGGAGGGTTGGATGTAACTGGCGGGTGATTGAAAGATTCATTTTCAAGATCCTGGCTGCTTGCATGCTTTGCTTCTTTTGCTGCTCTTGTAGTATCTACTGCTCCGGCCATCTTCATAAGCTCCAATCTTTTAAACAGGCTCTCATCTTTTTCATGAGAGACACTTTTCATACGTGTGTTTTGTGTCTCGTCTAAAGACCGCTTGTGAGGGAAAACAGTGGAAGTGGTAGTGCTAACATTGGGAGATGTTGAATTTCCTTCAAAGCTACTTTGCCATACCGTCTTATATTCCGCTTCAACTGGCTTCGTGCATAAGTCGACAGGCTGAAAACTGGAAGGCACATGTATGGCTGTCGTTTGTGGTAGCCATTTGCCTAAAGTACCTTTATTTGGAAGCTGGCTTAGATGTGTTGAAAGATTATAGGTTTCTCCTTTCGTTATCAGGTTTAATTGTACTGCATGGATTCGATGTTTTTCTCCTTGTGATACATGATTCATTTGAATTGAGTTATTCCCTTTATAGCCAGCTTCAGGGGTTGTATCTATTTTGTTTGAATCTAAACCGATATCTGAGAGCTTATGACTTGTAGGTTCAATAAACGTGGTATTGGCCCCAACAATGACAACCCTTTCTGTAAAACTGTCTTCACAAGCAACTGCCTCGGGCTTCATCATCACGTTATGATCAAGCTTGCTATCAGTTCCTGTAACTGGGACGTCTTCACTCTGCTCGGAGAACAAAACAGAGGGTCGCAGTGAATCGGGAAGAAGCTCTGATTTTTTGACAATGATGGATTTAACTTTTGCTGAAAACTCTGCTCTTTTCTCATCGCTCATTTTGAGCGCATGGCTCCTGAGTCGTTGGGCTAGATTTTCCTCACTCTGCGCGAGATTTGAAGAAGAGCTGCTCTCAACCTCTAAAGTGGAATCCTCTTCCCTCATAGCAGGCGCCAAGTCAAGACCATCCCGTGGATTGATGTCGTCGTTCTCCTCTCTGTTGGTTCCACAATATTCCACTACCATGGCATCCTGGTCGTTGTCAAAAGTGTGTTGTAACGCAGAGTCTGAATTTGCCTTACTGTCGTTCCCGTCAGGGTGATCGGTTTTGGTTTCACTGCACTCAATTATCATTATCTCATGGTCGTCTTCGGAGGCGTTTTCGGATTCTTCATCTGAACTGATAGAAATTATATCCTTATTTGTTTCAAAAGTCAGATCTATATGCTCTCCATTTTCAATAGTATTTGACTCGTCCTTTTTATATATTTTGTGATTTGTTTGGCTGCCTCGAGAATTGCCATTCATAAGAAATTCCAACACATCTTCATTTTCACTGTCTTTTCTATTATTAGAACAATCAGTGACTCTTCGGCTCTTATTCTTTATGGCTTCCATGACCAGAGATGAGTATGATTTCTCTGTGGGGTTCACCGTAAAGAAATCCTTTAGAGGCAAACTTGCAGATGACTCAAAAGTGGTGGTCGCTAATGTACTTGTGGAGTCATTACTGCTGGCATCAAATTCGTTTTCATAGCCTGTGTTATCATCTATCATCATCACGTTTCTGTCACTGATAAAAACAGGCGATTCACATTTAACAACAGCTGCATCGTTTTGATTAGCAATTCCTGCGTCGCTTTCTCGATCCGTTGTTTCTCCATTCTTGGAACATCCGTTCTTGGAAAGGTTTGCTCCTGTCACTGATGCGTTTTCCTTCCCCCTGACGTGTTCATCAATCTTATCATGAGACCTTGAACTTGTAATGGCTGAACTTGAGTGAGCGTAGGCTGACATGAAAGAGATTAACTCATGATCCTCGCTTGGAGACAGGTCATCTATGTTGCTGGATGCTGCATTTACACTACACAGGTTGAGTGCAAGAGAGACAGTGTTAGGGGTAACTTTTGGACTGGAATAAACATCCGAAATATTTTCCTTGTGTGACGAGAAAGAAATTGGCGAAGGATCATTCTGAACTGATGACGTAGGTGTGGTGTTGCTAGATATTGTGTTTGGAGTTGATGTTGACACAGAATTCTCTTCACAGACGCCAGAAGGTGTATGTGGACTTTTTGAACATGAAGAATAATGAGTGGGGGAGAGACATGAAAATTTCAGTTTCGTAGAATTGCCAGCGATGTGTTCTCGCGGTGGTGTTTTCAAGCTTTGGAGAGTTGGACTGGATTCACCAGGTAGTAAAACGGGAGTCAAGATCCTGCCTGTAGCTGTCTCAACAGTACTAGGGCATGTTTCAGAATGTTTACTTTCCCTTGGATTCCTCCTTGTTTCACTTTCATGCATTGCGTGTTTGTCCGCATCACTACCCTTTGCGGATAATTCTTCACCTTCATCTCCGACTCCTCTTTCCCCTGGGTGAAGATCGTCTTCAAAAGTTTTGGCCTTAACAGCTGTGCTGGCTGAAGAGGGGGCAGTTTCTTTCATGCTTTTGTTTGACGAGGAAGACAGTGATAACGCAGGCTTTGGCGGGGAAAAGTTGACAGTTGGAGGAAATCTATTGGGAACATTATGATGCAATGGAGATGAGAGCGACAATGAAGAAGATGGATGGAATGCAATAGCCATTGGTGGTGAAGGCTGCTGGTATTGTAAAGAAACGCCGTATTGCAGAGCTGCCATAGGCATTGGCAGTCGGTCTAGAGTTGTTGAGTTTTGAGCTGATTTGGAAATATTTGAGATAGTCTTAGACGTTGCAGAATGAGAGAGACCTCCACTAGCTTTGGATACCATAGCGTTACTTGCATGTGGTGACAGACTTCCTTTGTCGTGTCCGCTGTATTGAGCCTGACTGTTTCTAATAATTTCCTTAGAAAAAGAGTATGGATAACACCGGGTGGATACCTGATTTCCCACCACCGTAAGGGAAGTAGACAGTGATAACTGAGGAAGACCTGTGGCTGTGGTCTTGACCTTGCCGCCTGGAGAGAGAGCATTGGGATGGCACTGGGGTATCTTTTCACGATACGTCTTTGAATTAGCAATGGGCGCATGGGAGAGACTGACCAAACTCTCACTGGTCACGGTTGATGCCACCGTGAGCCCCGTGCCTGAAATGGATGGCGTACCAGCAGCGCAGATATTGCCTTGGCAAGCTTGAAGAAAAGCTGAGCTACATATCACAGGAGGTGTATCTGAATCAGAGGGTAAAGAGCCGTTTTTAGAACTTCGAATGCTTGGCCATTCACTGTAGTGAGTAGGTTGGTTCGTCTTAAGAGTTTGACATTTTTCGTTACAGGTACTAGCATAGGGAACATTTATTGCCATTCGACAAGACACGGATACACTGAGGGGTGTGCGGCTGCAACTGTCGATTGCTGAAGAAGGCACTTTGGTGTCTAACGTTATCGTGGTGACACTCAGAGAAACATGGTTCAGAAAGGCGTCTCTTGACCTTTCATTCTCTACGTCTCTATGCTCTTGAGAGAGATTATTGTCAGTTGATTGAGAAACTCCATTTGAATCTTGTGGTTGACAAGAGGGTGTGGCGCACACACTAACACTTTCTACAGTTGTGGCGACGCTCGATTCTAGATCATTGATCTGCAGATGAGAGTTTGCAAATGTGCTACTGGCTTTTGGTGAGTGCTCTGTGGGCGCCACTTGACACAATAGCTGATCAAGAATACTGGATCTCTTTTCCTCACGGACACATGGATTGAATTCTGCACCATTACTAGTATCATGTGCCACATCACGTCCACTTTCCAGCGTTGATGATTTGAAGTTAATTTGTGAACTGAACGATGTGGAAGTAGATGATGATGTTTTAGTCCCAATGGGAGATGGAAAAGCGAGGTTGTTCTTTTGTCTTGTCGTTTCCTTTGAATGGATCAAGTTATTTTTCTTATGACCGACACGTGGAAGACCCTTTTTGTCTTCTTCCCTGCATCGTTCCAAGACTTGACCCAAATCTGTCGATGAGGCCGGTTGTGTTGAGGACTTTGGCAAACTGTTAGGGTGTGAAGTTTTTTCATCATTTAAGACCAATCTCCTATGTTTTTCAATATTATTACTGAGAGTCTTCTTCCGTTTCTTCTCTACTCTTTGTTTTTTGTCTGTCTTTTCATTTTTTCGAGATGCTATTGCAGATGGACGAATGCGCTTTTGCTTATAATGGCTGGAATATGAGTGGCGATGTTTGTCTTGTTTGTTTGTATGTTTGACTGAATCTGCTGCAGTAGATGTCTGGGGTGGCTCAATGTTAACAGGTCTCGGTGACTTTGATGACGTTGAAGTATTTGTTTCACACAGACATTTATCCGTATGTTGCGACTCTAAGCTTTGTAGCTGAGACCCACTAGACAAATGTTGCGTGTTGCCAGGAGAAAGAGAATCACAAGAAATCGGTGATAGCTTCGGTGGCAGTGTGTGGTAGGCTGCATTTTGCAGGGTCTCAATGCCAGAGTAATGTTGGTCCATCGGAGACAGATGGGGTGGGCTTTTGCTGTTATTGTCATTTTCATCCTCATTGTCACAATCACCGTCACCATTTACATTCTCGTTCTTGATTTGCACATGTAATCTGTTTTGGAGTTGTTCATTACATGAGAGTAGTGCGTATTTACTTGTATCTGAGACCGGGGCTACGTACTTATCAATGTGAGTCGAATTGTGCGTTTCATTTGCGTTGTTGTTATCATCTGTGAACACGGGGACTTCTTGTTTTTGATCCAACGAGGAGAAATGACCTGCGCTGTTACTATTCACATCCTGGGATGCTTCCGCTGTTTCCTTATGAGAAAATTGAATAGATTCATCCAAGGAGATCCGTTGGTGTTTCTTTGCACAATGTCCTGTCGCTACAACAGCAGATTCTGAATTGAACATCTGAAATGGCACATGGGAAGTGGATACATCCACAAGTGGGGTTTCTTTGGCTTCATGCTCTGAATTAAAGGACACAGGAAGAACTTCTGAAGCATGGACATTCATTTTGAATTTAGAACCAAACAGTCTTTCGTTATTAGTTCGATGGTACTTTTGAACCCGAAAATCATCGGGTTTTGATGTATTTCCCGCAGCCTCCAATCTTTGGTGCGTTCCTCGTTTGTGAGACACGGACGGGCGGGATTCCTTGGACCGCTGACTCCAAACAGCACGGCGTTTTTCACTCAGAATGGCTAAAGGGTGGTGGGGTGGTAGAGGATACTCTGGAGTCTTATCATCGTCGTCGTCATCCCTTCCATCGACATCGAGGCCGTTCTGGAGCGGCGTGTGGATGTCCAGCGATAGGTGTCTACGGTGAGGAAGGGCCATGGATCGCAGTTGTATTTAGATATTCTGTAAGAGATGAAATCAAGACAGGCTGGATGAAATCTCAGCGTTCAGGATGGAAGAATAGTTATGTAGTCTTAGTTATTAGTTCCACGGTTAACTTATTTACATTCAAACCCACGATATTTCACGCATGGGGCCGTGATGAGGGTGTGAATTTCATTTCACGACAGATGGACGCTCTCACACGCCTTTGTTTGATAAGAGAGACGGTTAAGATTATTCAAAGTCAATGTTTCGGTTGATTGGGTATCTCTTTCAGGCATTTATGTTGGTTAATTTGTGACTTTGAGACCTGGATCAACGTCATGAGGAGAAAGTAAAGGGATAGGAATAGCTTTAAATAATGTCGGGAACTGACCATACCAAAGACAAGTAGGGGGAGTGAGAAGAGTGAGAAGAGAAAGAAAAATTGTGAAGGGTTAACCCTTGTTTCAACATTATACCCTAGCGGGACGCGCTTGAGTTGTTAACGTGAAATAAATGGAGAACTCACAAGGATGTCTCACTCAGTCTCTTTATACTGACACCGGGCCAAACAGTCTCAGTACCGTGCACATAATGCCGAATGCCAGAGGGCAGCTGCTAAATTAGTTTGTG
>JAUEKY010075185.1:0-10871 GCA_031833965.1 Scyllaea pelagica
CCCTGTTTCAACACTTGATCCTTCATACCACGGGCGGAGCGCTCTGGGTATGTTAACATGCTGCCACATAGATATAAACCGAAAACTCAACACGACTATCTCACCCATTCACACCACACTGACACCGGGCCAAATAGCCTTAGGACTACTCCCATCATGCGGAATGCCAGGTGGGCAGCTGCAAAAAAAACGATTTTACTACTTGGGTATGTCGCGGCCTGGGATCGAACCCACGACCTACCCGTTCCAAGGTAGATGCTCAACCAGCGCTGGTTTTTCGATTTTAGCACGTTTAACATATTTTACTTTGCTTGGCCATGCAAGGTGAAGAAGCTCTAGTGTGAATACAGTCACTTTTGGTGCCACGCCCGGGTGCAAACTCCTGACGTTTAGCTCTGGATGAGAAACTCAATATCTTAGTAATGCCAATAATCCCATTTTTGCTCATGTACTGCCCCCCTCCCCCTGCCTGGGCAAAATCAAAACCCCACCATAAAAGGTCAGAGAGGGCTGATCACCTACTTGACCGAATAACATGATCCAGAGAAATCCCGTCTCAAGAAGAGCCTGCCATGCACTGTAATGGTAAAAGGGAACTGGGTGATGAAACGATGGAGGCATTCCGTTTTGAATTCTCCCATTGCGTAGTTTCTCTTTACTTATGATTAAGACACAACTCCTTATAATTATTGTTTATTGGCAGACTTCTTATTCAACACAACTGCGAAAAGTAAAATTATATGACTTATCGGTGAACAATGCCCATGATAATAGATTCTATAATATGTGGAAAAAGTAGAGCACTTAAACAGCGCAATATCCACTAAACGTGCTCAGCTCTTTACAAGGGGTCCCAAGCCAACACAAACGGAAAACATATAGGACGAGACATGCTGCCTGTGACGCGTTGGTACACTTTTTTTCCGGCGGAGACAATGCTGCAAACGGCCAGGTACTCATTAAGACTAGATTGGAGTGGGAAAATGTGAGTAAAGAGCCTTTTCCAAGGACTCAACTTTGAACCGTCAAAGATGTGTATCGAACCCGCGACCTCACGATCACAGGCCCGAATCTACCACTAGACCACCAAGCCGTGCCTTATATCATGAGGCTGGTCATGATCTGATATCTGTAGTGTCTAGATCCCGATTGTTTCCTCTGGTCTATCTTGATCATTCTAAAGGGTTGGCATCTATTGTGAGACTGGACTCCATTTGTTGATTGACTAAGAACTGGGACCCTGAACTCGGTTAAACGCATGGGAATAAATGAAGATACAAAACAAAATAGAACCATATCTTTCTGGACAAAGATCAGAGCTTCAATCAAATTGAAAAAGTAACTAAGGTAAGAAAAACTCCGTCGTGGATAGAGGCAGTTTTACTATAGTTTTCCTGTCCACGCTAGCTGAAATGAAGAGAAAGTTTGACTCTTTTATTCGTCTGTCTCTGTATTTTATCCGTCTCTGATCTTGATGATTAACCAACGAGTGATTTTAAAACGATGCAATGTATTTGATCTTGACATACAATGCCCTCTATTCCTGTCTGCTGGTACCGTCAGCTCTATCAATGGAGCGTCCGCTTCGGAGCCGATAGGAGCGTCGCTTCGGAGCCGATAGGAGCGTCCACTTAGAAGCCGATAGGAGCGTCCGCTTCGGAGCCGATAGGAGCGTCCGCTTCGGAGCCGATAGGAGCGTCTACTTTGGAGACGATAGGAGCGTCCGCTTCGGAGCCGATAGGAGCGTCCTCTTAGAAGCCGATAGGTTGTGGTGTCGATCCCTGGACGCGCTATTTCTGTTGAGTAAAAAAGCGCAAATTAGCAACTTATATTTTTCTGGTGTGCTAGATTATGGTATCAGTAATAACACAGGTTTTGTCAGCGTCAGTAAGCTGTGACTGTGAGATATTTGAGTAATCCATGGGTTGATCTCTGGGAGGTGTCACTATCGATTGTGTTGGGAGTTCTGCCTTTGTTGACATTACCAATACTTGACGGTGGACAAAAATGAAGCTGCACTAGCCTGCATCCTACAACAACAGTCAAACTTGAGTCAATTGTGTAATTTCTTCATGACAGTTGAAGAGGCCATACTATTTATAACGAAAATGACGGATTCTTGTAAATCAAAAGCTAGATTGAATTTCTGAAGACATGGAAATAGCCATAGTAAAACCACTTCCCTTCTAAAGAAAGGCGTTAAGTGGACGTTTTTTAAAGATACAGTTTTATTTTGCGCTACAAACATGAAAAATACAAGTTCAAGTTCAAGTTCTAGTTTATTAGACCGTTCGGCCGATTTCAAAACAAATACAATCATAACTCAAAAAGTAAAAGAAACAAGCATCTTACAACATAAGCTCGGAAACTAGACGCCATTAAAGTTGTGATACAACCATGCAGGTAACATAAGCATTGAAACGAATAAATAAGAAATAAGTAAACGAATAAATTCGCCCTACAATGACAAGAAGTAAGTAGCAAGACAATAGTGGCGATGGCGTTAACGAAAATACAGCAGACATAATATAGCCCTTCACCACAGAGCTCATACAATGTTTTAAGCAAAAGAGTGCTTTCGCATCCGCCAGTCCGCGGGGTTATCAACGAGTCTGCAAAATGACTGAAAAAGGGCATTAAACCCAACGTAAAAACTTTGAGCATCATCCCTTCGTTATTAGTCTAGTGTGGTCTGGGAGTGTGGTTTTATACTTGTTTCTATAATGTGCGTGAACATACGAAACGCGTCCTCATTCCGTGTCAACAGTTTGTGACTGGCAAACCCCAGATAGAATGATTTCTTTGAACCACCATTTTTTGCATACCCAAATAGTCTGCATTATCTTTTTGAGCTGCTTCCATTCTGGCTGATTCTTTGCTCACCAGTTGTGTCCGTTACTGTTCGTAATGAGTTGTCTGAAAGGTTCTTTTCATGTTGCGTCGGTTTCTAATACCAATTGGACATGACTTATGACGTGGCTTTCTATGTACTGTCTGGATCGGTCTATTTAGCTAGTTTCTGGAAATTTGTTTGCCCGGAATAAAAACCTTGACATGGGGGGGGGGGGAAGAACTGCTCAATGAAATGTTGAGAGCAACATAGGCCCCATTTGTTATGAAAGTAAGGTCTTTTTTATCCGCACAATGAAGACAACAGACGAGTTCAAAATGGCCAACGTAATAATTCAATAGAATTATGAAGCTAATTCAATATCAAATATGAAGCTATTGCTCATGTATGTAGGTGTTTGTTAAAGCACATGATCCGATTTAAAGTATAGAGGGAAGCAGCTTGCCACTATAATCAACGAAACTATCTTCTATATCATTTTCCCCATGCTGTACCAGATATTCCATAATCTTATGTGTTACCTAATCTAAACTCGTCTGAAGTTTTTGGGAAATGAGTTTATGATTCTCTTTGATAAGACCTTGTGCGCCCATTGTATACAATAATTTTATTGAGTCTTTCCTCAATCGATTGAGTTCAGACAAGTAGGTGATTTACTTTTTGTGCCCTAGAATTTAAAGGACATTGTAATTGCATCCAAGTTAGTTTCCTCAAATCATGGACGTGGTTGTCGATGGAATCTGGAAGATGGGCTCTAAGATTTAGTGCATGGAATGGGGGGAGGGGCAGACTGACTATAACCCTTAGCTCTGATGGGTGAGAACGTGAGCCCCTTGGATCTGAAGCCCGAAATTTAACCTCACAAACACACAAAGCATAACTAAAAGCAAATTTTAAAAGTTTCAGTCAGGCTTATCTGTCCAAGAAGATCTTAACGTGATAATTTATATAGCGCAGTGTCCGCCAAACATACTCAAAGCGCTGCACAAGGGATCCTAAGCCATCAGTAACAAACGTACGAGACATGTCTAGGATAGTTTGTTTTCTCCGGTCATGGACAGTGTTGTAAACGGCTCGGTTCTCATTTAGGCCTGAGTGGAGTGAGAAAAGGTGATTAAAGAGCCTTTTCCACGTACACAACTTAGCGACGTTACTAACACGGAATTGCATTCACAAGCCCTAGAATATATACCACTAAATTCCCTCAAAGCCTCACTGTTTCAAGATGTATGGCTTTTGTGAGGGTTAGAACTCGTGCCCTACGATCGCAAAGCCAGTAAGGTTCTTGCACGATCACACCACCACCTCTGTTTTCATTCGTCCATTCATAGAAATCACGGATTGCTTTCTTTAGATTCCCTAGTCTGGCAGTTCAGGGTTCGATTCGATTCTTCCATAATACAAAGCGAGGGCAAAAGAAATAGAGGGCTGGGGTGCCTTTGTATTTGGGCCTCCAGGAGCGAACTTCTGTTGTCTACTAGAACAATGTCATGTTATTGTTCGAACTCAAGCAGTTAAGCTTGATCTTCTCACAGGTATAATCTCCATTTTGTTTCACGGCAGGCGCCCCCACCTGGGTGTCTCAGCACAGCTAGAAATGTCTTTGTCAGTGAGACATAAAATGGCATGACGCCACTGAGGTGGCAAATGGAAGAATGAACGCGATTTCTTACCGTTTATCGAACATGTTTATTGTTCTCATCCTGTCTAGTCCGATAAGACCCGTTTATTTATCAAACGAACGCGAAAACGAGAACGGCTGCGATCCCTAAGACGTGTGCGCCGTTACCAAAGCGAAAAGATTAACCGAGCGTCAAGGAAAAACAATCACCGGGTGCAAGCAAAATCCATTTCTCGTGGTCAATAACAGCAGAGAGTAACAGAACTTTGCTGTCTTGAAAGCAAGAAAGAGAAATTTACCAGGATCAACGTCGTCTTGATTACAAAGGCAGGGGCAGAAAGAAGTGTTGTCTGGTTGCTATAATGTGAGACATTGCCAATTTGGTTACAGGCAAAAGAAGAGAAAAGAAGCGACCATGTTACAGCCAATTGATAATGGCAGGAGACGGGACAGCCTGGACGGATAACCGAATCAAGGCAGGGAAACTCCAAAGATCCTGGGCTGGAATACCGGACTGCCCTCGGCAATGAGAGGGCATTATGCCTCGCAGAGGTTCGATTCCTTGTGCGCGCTCGGAAGCTTTGTTTGTTTAATTGCTTCTTGGCTTGTGGAATTTTGTGTTGTTGTTTTTTTTAAAACAAGTTGGGGGAGGAGATTTTCGGGTAGAGGGGAATTGTTTTGTTTTGTACTATGTGTTTTAGGTGGGCCTTACGCCGCAATGGTAAAAGGGTACTGGATGGTGAAATGAAATATTCTAGGTGCGTGGGGATTGCAGGGTTTTTGTTGTTTGTTTGTTTTTATTTCTTCCCTCACCACCTTTCTCCTCATACTGGCTCGTTTACAATATTTTTTATTGTTTCGTCTCCTTCTCCTCTTCCTCCACATCCCCTTTCCTTCTTCCCTTTTCTCCTCCTCTCCATTTCTGTCTACAAACCCCATTGTAAATGTAACGAAGAAAAGCCGTGGAGAATAGATCCTAAACGATACATCAACTGAATCAACATAATCATTATTGAAGGGCTATCAGATAGATCGTGTTTTGATTATATTTGCTGGCAATTGCTGGCTTCCCCGCTACACTTTAGCATGAAATATCGGGCAAGTTATGCTTCATGCATTCAATTATAGGGATGCGTCCTCGCGCTTTGAGTCCACAATTGTTTCGTAATCGTCCACAAAGCAATCCCTCCCAGTCAGCAACCTCCCCGCTCCTAGTAATAATATTGAAGTACCTGACGCGATTGGCTCGATCTTTAACGAGTCCAATTAGGAAAGGTTTGCCATGCCTAAAAACGTTTTAACGTTATGGTTTAACGCCTGCTTCAACACCGTATAAGCCATATCGCCGACGGAGTGCTCTGGACATGTTAACTTGCTGCAACACATATATAAACGGAGAACTCACACGAATATCTCAGCCAGCCACATTCTACTGACACCGAGCCAATCAGCCTTAGCACTGTTCCCATAATGCCGAACGCCAGTCGGGCAGCTGCTAAAACACCGATTCATATGGCTTAGGTATATTGTGGCGTGGGATAAAACCCACCACCTACCGGTTACGAGGTGGACGTTCAACCAATTTCGCCCACGTCAAAGGTCCGTCATGCCGATGACGGCATATGAGCAGTTGTTTCGTCAGGTGTTTGGTGGAAACATTGCTAAGACTGGATGGTTCTATGAGTGCTATGTCAGTATACTATTGTTATAAGTCGGTGAGATATTCAAATTGGTCCTCTGTTAGACTCTGTCTTGTAGCTTTTTATCTTGTTCAGTCAGCTTCGTCTTGAGATTACCTGAAAAACGTCAAGAAAAGGCGTTTAAGAATTGCTGTAAAGACTTCATTTTTTTAAACTTAGAAGCACCTCTCGTTGGCAACAGTTGATGAGTGTGGATCATTCCTTAAAAGCTGAAATTATAATTATGACAAGCTTTCTCACGTCATCGATATTTAAGAAAAAGAAGATATTCTTTTATCAGAGTGCTTTACAACCGATAGCATTTTTTAAAAACCGTGACATAGTAGGGGGACGCGGTGGCTCAGTGGTCATGGCTCTGGCGCAGAAACGCAGTGACGCGGGTTCGAGTCCATCTAGGGACAAAAATCGTATATTAATCTTTATCACTAAAACCCCAAGACAAACACCGTATACCACTCCCCTGGTCCCTGCAATAACGATGGGTGGAATCTAGAGCCCAGTCCTATCGCAGACGGACGATAAAGTCGGAGGTCCCTTGAGCATGTTGCACACTTAAAAGAATTCTTGGCAGTTGGAATTCGAAAAAGGGTAGGCCGCAAGGCCGCTGTTCTGGTTAAAATTGAAATCCTACCACTACCATCAAAAGGTTACAGTGGGCTAATCACATGCTAGACTTAATGGTATGACTAAGAAAAATTCCGTCTCAAGAGAAGTCGGCCCTACAATGTAATTGTAAAAGGGTTCTCTAAAATGAAAAACGAAATGACATAGTAGGCTGGATAATTCATTTAGACTAAAAGAAAAGAAGAAATTATCAGAGTACTTGGCAATCGATGGCTTTTTAAAAGCAGTGACATAGTAGGCTTGGTGATTTATATAGTCTGAAGATAGAGGGATAAGTAGCTCCGTGAATAATTTACATGATACACTTACGATACGTCTTTTTCGAGACTTGTGAAAAAGAAAACTTTGCCTGACGCTGCTTGGGTGTAAAAAAGGCAGCCTCAAAGTAATTTCACACTGGGAAGCAAACGTTACGTTTTCGGAATGACACTGTTTTGTTTCTTTTTTGTTTGCCTGCTTGTATGTATAGCTTTCGTTTGGTTTGGTTTAAAGGGGGGAGGGTTCGAGAGGGATGGTTTAGAAACTGATTACTTTGCCAATGCAATTTCGTTGCTGTTGTTCTTTGCAATACATGCCTGCTCGCAGCTGTGAAAATAATGGTAACCTAATAATTTGCAACAACCAAAAATGCAATTTGCGAGGGGAAATGCCTTTTTCCATGGTGTGTTGTGGCGTCAGGGCTTTTATTCTTGAGATAACGTGGAGATGGGGAGAGGGCGGAGTCACGGGGTGGGGCTCCACCAGACAAGCGTCTCAAGGGATACGGTCTTCTTTGCAGTTGGTCTGTGTCCCAGGTAACAATGATAATATTATGTGGTCAACAGTCAAGAGCGCTGACCAAACAGCTTCTTAGGATATCATTTTGGCACATTGTAAATCACTCTACCTGCTTATTGTCTTTGTTGTTGTTGTTGTTGTTTTGGAGTTGTTATGGAGGGCTTGATGTTGATTTTTTCGTTGTTTTGCTTTGTTGTTTGTTTTGCTGTCATGGTTGGATAGATATCATCGTTAAGCAATACATCTTCCTATCATGACAATTTCATTGGATAAATCATAGGGAATCAGAAGACTTATCGTGGCTATCCTAACGATAATCTGCGATGGAGGGATCTTATTGAGCGCTTCCGATTCCATAATCTACAATGCAATTAAAGGCCCGAGTATGCCCAGCTGACTTATTACAATTTTTGTATCCAATTAATTCTCTTCGCGTGCCAATTAACGTGTTGTTTTCTTATTCCTTAAAAAAGATATATTGCAAATTGGTTTACTTAACCGCTATGTATTGGTATGTTTGTGTGGTTTGTGGGTATGGTTGGGTGAGCACGCCCGCTTGATGTCCATCCGTGATTGTACCACTGTGCCCTTCTTATAACCTTGTAAGAAGATAAGTATTGCTTTATTCCAAATCGCATGGCAATTTCTCATGTCATACTGTTCACATACCAGCGCGGAATCATATTTTTTCCAATTCTGCAAGAAACACGATAGCCCAACTTGGGTTGATACCTGAACATAATAGCTACCAATGCAAAATTGGACATCACTGGCTATATTATCGTTTTCAAATTGTTGACACATTCAATCAATATCAGTATTTTTATGAACAACACTAAAAACTAACTGTTGCCAAATCACCGACCGGGTGCTCTTGGCAAATTAAGGTGATGCCACACAGAGATTAAAGTATGATGCAACACGAATATCTCATCCCGCCACGTTATACTGACATGGGGACGATCAGTCATACTGATTTAGCACTGGTCCCGAAATACCGAACGTCTGGCAGGACACTTGCTAATGATTTTTGCGTCTTGGGTAAAACGTAGCTAGGGATTGAACCCACGACTTACCGGTTTGGAGGAGAACACTTGGTCAACGTCGCCAGAGGGCAATAGTAAAGATGAGGACATGATGTATTCTGTACAAAAGATGAGATGAATTAAATGAATATCAATATATAATCATGGAAATGAAGAAACATAAGAGCGCTATCATAGGGATGGAGATAAGGCTCTAAGAACATACAATAAGACGACATGTAAGCCTTGAAAATGAAATAGTAAGGGAAGGAGACATTGATGGAAGGACAAACTGAGGGGAACAACGTAGGACGGGGAAGAGGAGGGAATATCTTTTTCAGAAAAATCCAGCTGGGATAGGAATACCAGTGTACAGCAAGATAGGGATGCTTTGGAGGTGATGACAGACTGTGACATCCAACATCCTTACACAGAGACACGATCACAGGAAGGTGAACAAAGCACATCAAACAACGCACAGATTGCCTCGGTCTCTGAGATTTCTTTCCTTTTTTCGCCGTCAGACCAAAAGGAAAATAAAAACAGAATAGATAAAGACGGTTGAGAATTTACCTCATGGGAGAAATTGGTTAGTCCCAAATCGAATTACGTAAATGGATATACAAAGACTTCAAAAAAACATTCCTAGTTTCCAATGTCTTATAATATAAATAAAGTGCCATTCAAAGAAGACGCGGTGATGATGCTGATGATGAAGATGGTGATAAGAAAAATGGTAGCGAATTTGAAAAACTTCTTCTGAAAACACCTTACACTTGCCAACTGTTAAAGAACAATATTGCACAGGTTTTACGAGTAGTTTGGTTTAAGTGGGCTTGCTGTTCGTTTCTTTGTTGTTGTTTTTTTTTCTTTAGCATTAAGCTTGTTTGTTTGTTGCTTGTTTTTTTTTCCTCATCTTCTGGTGAAACGAGTTTTCATTTCCACTCGACCAGCAAAATGACAGGCGTGTGTATAACTTTTCCAACGTCCACGAGGGCTAGATAAGATTTCAACCCAACAAGAGTAGGGGTTTACAGGTATATGGCTCACTGACAGATTCATATCTTATTAAAAAGTTTGACTGTCCCTGCTGTTTATCCAAGACCTCCCTTTCTAGCATATCAAGATCATCAACAACAGCGACCGTCAGCTTTGAAGCTGTTACGACAATATTTAAACTTTCGTAACATCCTGGGATATTTTGATAACTATCATAAGATGTTTGAGACTTCCATTACCAAATTAAATGATTTTCCGCAAGACGATGTGGTTTTATTCTTTGAATAAACCGCTTGTGGGATGAATATTTTTGTCAATACTTTAGTCAAACCCAGCTGAACATTTAACCCAATGAAAAAGAAATACGGTGCGTGAAAGTAAAATAATCAAATGCAATAGATATCTCTTTTTTTTTCGTGTGACCCTGCTTTGGTGCTGAGGTATGCTAGTTGTCTAATAGAGCTAACACAGTTTCAGACTTCCTTAGAGTGTCCGGCGCGTTGCGTATAGTATTATAGTGCTGCAATAAAGGTAAACCTATACCTGTACCGAAAACTAAAAAGCTCAGGTGTTGACCGATCTTTCTTATCTCTTATGTTCTTTTTTGTGATTGATAGGTGAGGGGCTCAGCATTGACAAAGCTTACCCAGTAAGACTCATACAGGAAAACGTATAGTGCGGTATGATCTAGTGTGTCACTAGCACGTTAATCAGAGAAAATCGCGACCAATCCGCTGTGGCTGACTGTGCTGGCCAACTTTTACCTAATTGTAGGCAGGTTGTATTTGGTGACTGTCGTATGACGCAGCACGTCGCTCACCACACGTTCTGGTGATTGCAATGTTCCCACGCGAATAACGTTACCAGGACAGTCTAGACGGTACGTCGCAGTCTGTTACTGTTTGTAGAAGAAGGTCTTGGTGTAAATTGTAGATTTTGCTTCGGTAGCTACGAGTTGCGAGGTAATCAGGGTCTCTTTGCTATTGTTTCAACTTCGAATTCGGCTATGGCTAAAACTTTTTTTAAGTTGAAAAAGTTTTCAACTTGTGCAAAAAGCACATATGGTGATACTCAAAGCGCTCTTCAGTTGACAGCAATACCAACAGCTGCACTGCACACACAAAGAAGGACGGGACAAGCAGACCGTTAGGAGCTATGTTATGGTTTAACGCCTGCTTCTACACAGTTTAGGTCACATCGCCGGTTGAGCGCTCTGGACATGTTAACATGCTGCCACACAGAGATAAACGGAGAACTCACACAAATATCTCACC
>JAUEKY010075296.1:0-10870 GCA_031833965.1 Scyllaea pelagica
TCTCTCTCTCTCTGTCTGGCTTTTCTCTCAATTTCTACAGTTCTTCCCCATTCACACTTTGTTCCTATTCTATGTCTTCCTGTATGTCTGTCTGTCTGTCTGTCTCTCTCTCTCTCTCTCTCACACACAAACAAACACACATACACATGTACACATTATTTGTGTTATTTCCTTCTCTCTCGCTCCATCTCAAAGCGCGTGCACACACAAATACACATACACACATACACACACAAACAATCACACCTGCATTATAATATATGCTCAGACACAAGCATCTATCTGTATGCAAACATTTTTGTTTGTGAACATAGAAAAGTACAGAAGCTCTTGTCCTACACTTCCTCAGGTTACAATCATCAATATAATCCAGATAATTGAGGTAAGGAAAACTTCACCTGAAAAAAAGAATAGAGAAAAACAAACATCAAACAAAGGGCAAAGCAGTATGAAAGATTAGATACCTGTAATTGCCCTTTTCTTTCTATCTTGTTTTTTCAAAATTATGTACACAGTGAGATGATGCAGTAGCCAAGAGGTTGAAAAGAGACCAATTTGGCAATTTTGCGTGTAACAGAGATTATTGGACATTGCTTCAAAGAATTGATTATACAAAATGGATTGGAGCTAGATGTAGAGAAAAGACCTTGCCTCGCAATTAAAAACATGCAATAAAAAGTGATAGTTAAAAAGTGTTGTGGTTGTACTGCTGCTGAATGTCTCTATCCTCCACCTGCTCTCTCCCCTCCATCCTCCTCGAATGGAATGAAATTGGAGACAAATAGAGCATTGAGGAGGAGGTTCAATTTTTTTTATCTATCTATCTATCTATCTATCTATCTTTTTATCTATCAATCTATCTATTTATCTATTTATATATCTATCCATTTCTCTCCAATTTTATCGTTTCTCCTCTTCCCTTTTCTCTTTATAACTTCTTCGAGCTGCTCCTCCTCTTTCTCATTCTTTTTCTCCACATCCTCATTCTCCTTTTTTTCCCTTCTTCTTCAGAGTCAATGTCCTTTCATCCTTGGATCTGCCATGGAAAACTGCCTTCTAACCATCTTCCTTCTGTTGTAAAATAAGTAATGCCTCTGTTGACATCTTTCAAAACAGTACTCTCTTAATATCTTTCAAAACAGTACTCTCTTGACATCTTTCAAAACAGTACATAACAAACTGATTTTATCAACTGTAGGGTGTAGGTGACAAAAGAAGGATATGTCAAGGCTTACACAAAACAATAGTAAAACATGCATCAACCATTTTCTCTCTATTAGCTTTTGTCTCGTTAAAAAGTGACAAAACGAAAGCTTATCTTAAATAGTTGCACTGTGTGCGCACATCTAGTAGACCTCTCAACTTTGGAAATCATTCCTTGTTATGTATTTTTTACAAATCAATGTTGATTTGCTAAACTTTTTTGCTGTCCTTTCAGGAACAGTGCAGAATGGAGGAGATTTAAAAATCAAGAAAATAAATGGATTAAAAATTTACTAAAAACAAGTTGTTCCTTGTTTCAGTAATGATTATACCTATATTCTCCATTCAATCACTGTGGATTAAAAGATAGATAAAGGCTGAGTAAATAAAACTATAATCTAAAAACAAAGCAGAACAAAACAAAAATCAAAACAAACTACAATGCAAGCCAAAAAGTTTAAAACTAGACCAGTGATATTCTTTTTGAAGAAGCACAATTACTGAGAGTGTTTTTAAAAATTGCTGATGCCTCTTTCAGCCTGACATGCATACCCCACAATGAAATTTGGGATGTTTTCACTTTTGTTACCTGATTAAAGATGATATCTGGTGCAAAACTTGCGTAGCATATGATATACATTTTGAGTTGTCTGTTTGGATAAGATAGTCAAATCACTGTTCCTTGAACAATACAGCCAAAGCTAGACGCACATGGATTCATAAATAAAGCAACAAATTTTACTTGAGTTTTGTATCAATATTTCAATATGTGCAACTTGAATTTTGTTTCAATTGTGCAACCTGAATTTTGTTTCAATGTGTGCAACTTGAATTTTGTTTCAATGTGTGCAACTTGAATTTTGTTTCAATGTATTCAAATGTGCTGTAGAATCATTGAATGTGGCAAAGTATGGATATGTTTTGAATTGTACACTGGGGTTCATGGTGGGTGAATTTCCTGTTAAAGATAGGCCCTTGGTAAATATGAAAAGTTACTTTTTCTCCATATTCCCTTGCCAAGTCACAACACAATAGAATTGTCAAAGGCCAGTGGTTAAAAAAATTGAAGTGGTTGAAAGAAAATTTGCAGAATGTGTTGAATGATGCTCTCAACATTGGAATTCTGGTGTTAACAGGGAGAAAGAGTTATTCAAAACAGACACCAAAGAAGGGTGTTTTCCTTTAGAAGCCAATTCACAAACATTTCGATTTCATTGATAGAAATATCAGGTACAATGAAAGACTCCAAACTCACCAAACAAAAAAGGTCTAAATGAAGGACTTCCATTTCTATCATCTTTAAGATTCGATCCCTGGTTAACTTGGCTACCAGGGACAGTTTGGGCCTCTTGATGGGCATCAACTACTTCCATGACTTTGGGACAGTAGGCAGCTTCATTGGTATTTGTTTGTTCTGAAACATAATTGAGATCAGTAGATTGAAAAATGCAAGTGTCTTCTAACTCATACATTGTGTCATTTCTGAGTTAGTTTCTCCTCGACTGTTTTTTTCTCACTGTAATCGATAAGCTCAAATTGATCCACTCAATGGAAGAATAAAGAAGAGAAGGTTAGAGGCGATTTACATTTAATTTCTTTTGATCATCCAAATTCCCCACACCCTTTTGCTGTATAGGTAGACTATATGAAAAATCAATCAATTTTCTTACTGAAATAATACATAGCCCAATTTGTTAATGATTTTGTGCAAGCTTACATATCACTTCCAGGTTACAATATGTTCAAGACAAATCTGAAACTGTTTTGATAGTAGATGAGAAATCAATATATATATTTCTTCTTACTCTTAAAATTAATATGGTAATTAATCTTGCACTGTAAAGTGGGTCAGTACTAAGTATTCATGATCTTCCACGATGCTTGAGGTTAAGATCAAACAGCAAATAATTGAATTTTTTTTGGGCAAGGTTGAATCCTTTCTTAGCACTAGAATAGCTATAAACTTACACAGTATGCTTTAGAAATGGAAAAACTTCAACATTCTAATGAATTCTAATTCTGAGAATATCATAATCATTTTCAATTCAAAGTCAACTCACCAAAGGATTCACAAACTCTTTCCAAATAATTTACAATGTATGTTGTTTTCTGAGGTGCATAATTGTCATCAGTCATGATGAAAGTTACCAACAAATACCCATTTGTAGAGTTTTTTATATCAATGGCATACATATAATTTGAATCATCTTTCTTCTCTGTTGCAGCCCTCTTTCTTCTTGCTTGACTAGGCATTTGTGATTTTCTGTCAATGAAGTAGATGAATTTGTTTACACAATCCTCACTTGAGTCATTTGAATCATCACACTTTATCGGAACAGCAATTGTATTGTTCTCAGTCTGAGCAATGCATACTTTGTCTATACCTTCAACTTTAGGTATACACACACTACCCGCACCACAGCTATCAGTAATACAACTGCCTTCCATATATTGGCATTTGTATCCATATCGCCCCTCTGTACACTCACAAGAGTAAAAAAGATGCTTATCAACACAGATTCCATGACCTGAACATGGATTTTCCACTTCCTTGCATTCATCGACGCTTAATGTACAATCCTTTCCGATCCATCCTGGAGCGCATACACAAGTGTAATTTTTCCCTTCATTGCCCACTTTACAGACAGCATTTTGGCAGGGGTTATTATAACAAGGGTTGGCTGTAGGGGGAGCTTGGTCACAGTTCTTGCCTGTATAACCATCTTCACACAAACAAGAAAAGGAGTTCACATCATCCACACATTTTCCATGATCGCCACATTTCTCTTCTTTACTTCCAGCACAGTCATCAATCTGCACACAAGAGTAACCATCCCCTGTAAAGTCTTCCTTGCATTGACACTCGTGGTATGTCTCATTCCTTTTGGTGCATCTAGCCTCTTCATCACAAACTTGTCCTTCCTTCCAGCATTTGTCTGACCGGATGATAAGAAAAGTCACTGTCCGTTCCTTGCTCTCTTGTGTCTGTTTATTCAAAGCTTGGATAATAATACTGACTGAACTTGGGGTTGACAAACTTATGTTTTTGGAGAGAAATAAATGTCTACCCTTTATTTCAAACATATTGTGTATGTCTTCTGTGATTTCAAACACAACATCATCATCTATATCCTTGTTTCTCTCAAAAATATCTCCAACAATAGATCCAGCTGTGGTTTCTTCATCAATCTGAGGGTGAGAAAGCAAATTGACACTATGTGAGGGGTTCATTAAGTTTTTCATTATGAATGATGTAACATTAAAATGCAGCGATTGCTAGATAATTAATAATGATATTATATGTCATTGTGATAATGATGATAACAAAAATTATTATAATAACAATAGTAATGATGATGATGATGATGATATCCATTAAGAATAATGATACTGATAACAATAATTTGGTTTACGCTGAATAAATGTGTATTGCTCAGGAGAGAGTCTTGTAGGTCTTTGTTCAGATCAGCTAATAGGAGGTTTTTGCTTTGGTCGTTTGTTTCTTTTTCTCTAGCTTCATGACTTATAAAGTTTATATTGCAAAATGCTGCTGAAAGATTGATTTTAAAAAAATCTCTCACTGAATAGCTTATGAAATAAAAGCTATATATTTGTTATCAAGTGTTCATTCATTGTTATTTTTCATGATAATCTTTAGTGAAATGATATAAAAGTAATTATCCTATCCCACCAATGCAGTGTGTAGCCACTCATAAAGACATAAGACCCTCATTTGCATGGTACATACATGCTGCTAACATTATCCATAGATATGGGTGTCAAGAATGATAAGTGCATCCAGAGAAAGGAATGGGATACGGTGTTGCTCTATGTAAAAAGATTTTTTTATGTTACTTAATGAAAACTACAATGTGAAAATGAATATTTTCCTCCACTGAATCAAGAAGACACTTAACTGATTAAAGAGATAGAAACGTTTCATTTCATTTCATTATAAAGTACCCTTTTACTATCACAGTATAGAGCAGATAGAAACATATCTATGAAAACAGGTTTAATGATTAAGTTTAACATCTGTGCAACACTTCATAGGTCACATCACAGATGGAAGATTCTAGATATTTTAACATACTGTTACACAGATGTCAATGGAGGGTTGGCCCAGTCATAATATGATGATAGTAGGCCAACTACTATCATTGTTCCCACTATGTTAAATGTCGGGCAGTATTGCTGGTAAATTGCCAATTTTTACATCTTAGGTATGATGGGGCAAGGAATTTAACCCACGACCTATCTCTATATTTGAGTCAGCATTAAATACGTGATTACATACCTCTCTGTTATCCAGAGTAATCTCAGGCAGTTTCAGTGCTTGCAAGTCAATGTCAGTAATGGGAAGTGTCAAAACTTGAACGAAGGGACTCTCATTAGCTCCACTTTCAAAGACAGTCAAGGTAACATTTATCTCTGGATTCAGCTGATCTAGTAGAGATTGTGGGATTGACTTAATCAACATCAGTTGATTTTCCTCTTCTACCTTTTTACAGAGAGTAAAATTTGTAGAAAAGAGTTGTAAAAACAATGGATAGAAGAAATTAAATCAATAAAATATTGGACACTTATTAGGGAATTTACATAACAACTTTGAGAAAGAGAGTTGAAGTGAAAGTGAATAGTGAAAGTATATAATGTTTTTAAATACGTCATTTGAAAGTTGCTGATGATACCAAATTTGATAATGAAAAAACATTTTTCAAGATGAATTCCTCTTTATAAAACAGCAATCATTTAATCATTAAAATTCAATACTGAATCATTTTGAGCTAACACAGTCTAGCTTTTGACAGTTACTCTTTTCAATAATGTTATAATTGAATTATTCATTTGCAAAAATAGGATATACATATGCAGTGTTGAACGTAAAGGAGGAAAAAGAACCAAAAAGGTCAAGAGAAGGACAAAAAGAGAGAACAAAGATCAAGTTGAAAGTTGTTTTTAATTCAATTTGTGTGTATTGTTGTATTTGTTGACAAAGCAAGAATCTAAATAGATTTTTGTTTGCGTTAATTTAAATTAAGTTTGCATGAAATTTGAATTTGACATGACAATGTTTACAATGGATGCTTGTGAGATACACTCTATGTTACAATTAAATAAAGGAACCAAAGAAGCCCAACAAGGCTATGAAAATCATTATAACCATGTCACAAGAAAGTTCTTAATCTTTTGTACTTTTAAATATATTGAAAATATCAAATAGGCTGACCACTTTCATATCCATATTAGTATTTTTTTTCATTTTTCCCTGTCATCAAAGTGATATTTACTAACCAAATATGGATATTTCTATCTCTTGAAATTGATTAATGTGTCACAACACTACCTTAAAAATGTCAGAATTGGGGCCTGATGTGGTGAAGGTATGTGTTTGTCCAACATCTTCGTCTTCAACCACCAGCTTGCCTACTTCATATTTAGAGGTGATGGCAGCAGGCACTGCCTGGGGACCTTGCAGTTCAATTCTGGTTGGTGCCTCATTTAGGTCCTTTACTTGAATATTCATTTCCTGTAAATGAGCAATGAAATGTTGTAGCACGCATAAGGCATCCATACAACCCTTTGTTGCAAACAGTAGCAGGCATGAACGAGACAACAAATGTGTTATAAGAAAGCATAGAGAAAAATGCATCTAGTGGAAAATTTGAGACAAGCATGCACAATATTCACCTTTTGAATGCTACATATTTGAAATCACAACCATATCCAATTCAAAATATTGAATATTTCAATGAATGATGTCCTCTAATGGAATGTCAAGCAATAGAATCATCTTTTTAAAAATGAAACCCCAAGATAAGATGTTTGAAATGCAAAATGGCAGCAAAACAATTTTTCTGAAGGATCTGGTGACAAGTTATTTCATTTCCAATTTCAATCCAAGTTTTTAAAGCAACAGTTTTAAGAAGTTGTACAGAAATTATGGAAGTAAATATAGTTGAAATAGTTGAAGATAATGTAATCTAAAGCGACAAAGTAAGAGATACAAATGGCAAACCTTTTCTATGCTCAATTCTCCATCTGAGCAAAGTAAGTTAAGATTGTAAGTGGCTTGTTTCTCAAAGTTGATCAGGCCACTTACAACCAGTTGCAATCTTCCAACATTTGAGGTCTCAATCTAAAGCCATCAAATAAAAAGTTAAAAACCACATATTGTAAACAGTGAACTATATCATTAGAGAGGTTTATTCAGTCTCTGAAAATAGTTCATTGCATAATTGCTCAGTCAGCTCTCACATGAGATCATATTCTTAACATTGCATATGGCCACTTAATATTGAAATACATATGAGATAGTCTATACATCTGAAAACTTCCAGAGGTGAGCAAAGAGTAGAGTTGATTTGATTCCGATTTCCAGATTGACAGTCAGTCCTGACAACTTCGATGCTTTTAATGTATTGTTTTCAAACATTACCTTTACAAAAGGGATAAGGTTAAGAGTAAATACATAGATAAGACATTAGAAAAAGTAATGAAAAACTTCTCTATTTAGTGTACTTTCCAGACCTGAAAAGAAGTGACATTTTGCAACCATAATTCAGATTCTCTTAAGGGTTTTGTAAAAATGTGTTGGAAAAGGAAATAATTTTCAAAAGCTTTAACTGTGATCATGATTTTTGTGCAAGTCACTTCTGTTGTCTGTTTACAACTTATTTCAAATTTCCTACAGGTGGGAAATAGAAAATGTACAAAATAAAAATCATGAGAATATCAAAACAAGAAATATGAATCAAACCATGACCATGATAATGACTTGTAAAGAATGTTACTTAAAAGTGTGATGATCTACTGAGCTTTATCCATTTTGTACTATATTTTAAGAGTAACTGAATAACATACAGTGATTTTGATCCAACTCTTAAGATTGAAACATTACTTTATCATTATCTATATGCCAGTTATATTTACTTTCATATTTCTTCCCATTTCATCAACTCCGACAAACCAATAAGAAGCTATTCATAGACTAGGTAAGAAGTGTCTACAAACCTTGAATGGAGAGAGAGGGCTAAGAATCTGACAAGAGTGCTTTTGTTCAGTGTCTTCATCCATTATATTGATGTCAGCCACTTTTGTTTGTTGATTTGCATTCTCCTCAACAATTATGGGTTCTTCAATTATGATTTCTGTTGGTGCTTCGTTGATATTGCTGACTGTTATGGTGAATTTTGTCTGCATAAAAGAATAAAAGATTTTGACTGAGAACATATGCAGAAGAATACTTTACCAATCATAATATGAAGATCTAATCGAAACAAAATAGACAGCTGCAAGCAAATCATTAAATACCCAGAACCCCAAGCCCCCCCCCCCCTCTCCCCCCCCCCACAGACAGACAGACTCACACACACAGAAGAAACACTTTGCAGTGAACTTACACTCCTTTCCTGCTAGTCAATTAATCAATAGGCTTGTCTGGCAGCCTTTTCAAGCCTTTTCAAATTGCACATGTTTTTCACATATAATAAAAAGTAAACAACCATTGGATATAGGTTAGTGTAGTCAATAATCACACAGCTCTCCCCAAACCCAACTTAAAAAAGTGGAAAATTAACATTTAAATACTTCTTAAACATCATGCTGAATAAAATTGAGACTTATATCATGTATCGTGAAATAGATGAGTTGCACCATTTCAAGATTTTCTACTGTTTTCTAACAGTACATACAGTTTTGGATAGGGGTGGAGATCCATTGTCAGTACTTGTGATGGAGAGGTCATGGGAAGCATCTTTTTCATAGTCCAGCTTTATTTCTCCAACTTCAACTCTATCCCCAACAACAACAAAATGACCTGAAATCAACAGGGAAGATATGATCAATGCTATCAAGAACTGAAATAGGAAACTGGGAGGATATAAAGTTGTGGCTGTCTAGAATGCGGAGTAAGCTCTCTGAGGGACCTAATGAATGTATGAATGTGTTTATGTGTATGTGTGAAGTGTGTGAATACAATAAATGTGTGTGTTTGAAAAACACATAGATCATCAGTCTAATTTTCTATGTGTGGCTTATTTTGTTTGAATTTGATAATTTGAACCCATTTTAGATAATTTCCATCAACTATCCTAAAAAATGTCATTCATACTCCAGCAAAAGCCCGTCTTTACCTGTCTTTTCAGGTTCTTCCAGGAGTGTATAGGTAAAACTTTGCTTCTGATCTGGGTCTCTTGTCCTTAAAACTCCAACTAATGATCCTCTCTCCGAGTTTTCAGCAACAACATTATTACTGAGAGTAATTGCTGCAGGTTTTTCATTTTTGTCAGAAATCTGCAATATAAATCATATTGAATTCATTTCATTCTACTCTTTCAAAAAGGGCATGCATGTTGGCTCATTCTTTACACTTAAGTGTACACTTCAAATAAAGGCAAAAGAAGTAAAACAGCTTTGTTGGTGCCTTTGGTTGAGCTTCGACCATAACATTTTTTTTAACGTTTGAAAGCAAAAGTAGATTAGACGGTATAATTCATAATTTTTAATCAGGATAACTTTTGTAGGACAAAATTCTGTGTTCACATTTTCATAGGCAACTCAGCACGTGGTTGTTGATGACATAGATGAAGTAAGCTTTCTATCTTTTTATCATCAAAAGATGCGATGAAAGTAAGATGAAAATGAAATGCTGATTACGAAACACAACATGGATTATTTCCACGTCGCAGTATTCAAACTTAAACCAAAGGGATTGTTAAGTCATGCAATCATGGTGTGTTAAGTTACCTATTTTTTTTAAATGCTCAAAATTTTTTTTGTTTTTTTAAGTTAGCATTCTCAATTTTCTTCCATTTATTCCAAGTAATCTTAATTGGATGTAGAGGTAAGCTTCATGCCCATTCAGCTCTTATGCAGGTGGTTGAAAAGTCCCTGCTGTAATGGAAGTTGAAAAAAATTAAAGTAGCCTTGGGCTGAGAGTTCATCACCCAGAAGCTAAAACTCAACAAGAGACAGGATATTCTCTTTAGAAATATACCTTCCTAAGATCTAATGGAATCAATGGACTGGTCTCTGCCTAACTTCTGGTCATTAACTTAAATTTCTCATCAGAGAACTTACATAATGAGATATAATTCCTTTTATCTAGTAAGGAGCAACTGGAAAAATTATCCGATGCTCAAACTTAGACCTGGTCAAACACTACATCCTCTCAATTGATTAAGGAAACTGATTTATCTTTTCCTAGCCAAAGAACTCTTGGCACTTGGAAATAAAAAAGAGTAGACCACAAGGCCGCTGTCCGGGCAAAATTGAAATAATGCCACTGCCACAAAAATGTCACAGTGAGCTCATTCCCTGCTTGCCTTAATGGCAAGATCTAGAGAAATACTGTCTCATGAAGAGTCAGCCCTACACTGCAATGGTAAAAGAGTACAGGATAATGAAATGAAATGATGGATAAATGCATTCACTCATTTAATGTTTTTCTTTGCCATTGTTGTTGTTATTATCATTATCATTATTTTCATCATCACCATCATCATCACCATCATCATCAACATTATTATTATCATTATTATTATCATTATTCTTATTATCATTATTATTATCATTAAACATTATTATTATTATTATTATTACTATTATTATCATCATTATTATTATTATTATTATTATTATTATTATTATTATTATTATTATTATT
>JAUEKY010075407.1:0-10869 GCA_031833965.1 Scyllaea pelagica
GAGAGAGAGAGAGAGAGAGAGAGAGAGAGAGAGAGAGAGAGAGAGAGAGAGAGAGAGAGAAAGAGAGAAAGAGATAGGGGTAGGGGGGCGGTGTCTGTTGCATTTTTCCATAGCTGTTAGGCTCAAGTGGTTAGGTAGATTGTTGTGCTGCGATTGATGCACTGACATGCACCATAGAGCACCTTCATGTCATGTACCTTTGTGGCATCATTGAATTATTGTATATAGGTTTGCTATTTATTGTCTAGTCTACTATACACACCAAACTCAATCTTCCCAACTCTTTGTCAACTGCCCCAATATTGATTTTAAGTATGTTTGTTTTAATTTATAATGCCAATTTGCTTTCCTTCATTATCTCCATAAAATAAAGCCTTGAGCCACTACTTTTGAATCACTGAATAAAAGGTTTATTACATTGAGTTTTTTTCAGTCTGCATTCATGGTTTTTATTTTTTACAGGTGGGAAACTATCTTAGGATGTTTAGAGGATCTTTATACAAGAAATATCCGTCGATGTGGCGCAGGCTGATCACTCTAGAAGAAAGGAAAAAGCTTGCCAACATGGGTAATTTTTTTGTTAGTCTGAGTCCACCTAATTGAACTAGATATGAATTAAAGATAAAGCTGCTTCTCGCAATTCATCTGTTTTCACTATTTATTTTGTGTTTCAATTTTAGAGAGAAGCATTTTGTCTTGAAAACACAAAAATGCGCCATCTTCAAGAAAAATAACTGTTTCGAGATGGTAGCATTTCACAATTGATATTCATTGTCAAATCAGTTCACTTTGAATTGGACACAAAGTTACTGCTCTCTTGTATTAAGTTAAAAGAAAAGAATAACAAATTTTTGTACGCTTTGCAATGAAGATAGTGTTGCATTAATCACCTTTTTTTGAATTCCTTGAGCTTTAACTTTAAATAACAGACAGGGCAAGACAGAATAATTTATGAGATGTCACCACTGTCTGTTGCAGAACCCCTGTTAAATATATATATAGCAGATTTTACCTCTTTTTTGTCTTTCTTTTTTTTTTTTCACAAAGGCTATGGTCACCATTCTCTTGCCACAAACATAACACTGCTGAGGGCCAAAGAGGTCGATGAAATCATCCAGGGGGCGGATGACAAGTACAAGGTAGCCTCCCTCAGTGCTGAGCCTTCATTTGTCCCGTAAGTAACTAAACTGGCGTCGTATATCATTAAACTTGTATTTTATTCTCTTCCCTTATTATTCTGGTCTGAGGTCTGTCTTAATTCTTAGGACCATCATTCTAAATTTATTCAAAGACACGACCAAGAAATAGATGCATCAAGACTTTAGTGTTACAAGTTGATAACCCTGCAAACTCGCGGGTACGAAAGCACGTTTTTTTTGGGAGATTTTTATGTATGGTGCTTTGTTTCATAATACCTCTCTTTCCCTTTACAGCCAAAGTCTGAAGAGCAAACGAGGCAGTAGTTGGGTTCCCACAATCCCTAGCAGCTCTCACCATTTAGATGCCGTCCCTTGTTCCACACCCATCAACCGCAATAGGCTGTCCAAGTCAAAAGTTCGAACGTTTCCATTATGGTGAGTCACAACATATTTCTTGAAGAATTTTTAAAGAACATCTGTTTTACAGCAAAACATAGAGATTTAAAGTGAACACATAAAGTAAAAAAAGCCATGTGCTGTTAGTAGTGTAGCTCGATATTGATGTCTCGTCACATCTAATTCTTAATAGGTATTTGTTCAAAATATGTTTATTTCCACAAGTTCTTGTTGAGTTATCTGGAATCTTTGATTTTATCTTTTTTTGTTTCCTATTTTCTAGCTTTGATGACACCGATCCATCTGTCATTCATCAAAATGCTAACCAAAGAGAGGAACTCATCCCCATTAGACTTGATATGGAAATTGAAGGACAGAAGCTACGAGATTGTTTTACTTGGAACAAAAATGGTGAGCATGAAATCAGGATATCAAGGCGGGAATTTCAGATACAAAGATAGACCTTTATATCTGTGCGTTGATCATAAAGGAGTAAAATGAGGAACAAGTGCTGATCATAGTGATCTGCTTCAGAAGTGATGTAAAGTTGATTTTCTTTCCTATGTTTCAGTCATACATTATTTTCACTGTATTCATTCATTCTAATTTGATATTTGAGCTCTCTTAATTCCGCTCTTGTCATATTTTTGTCACTTAAGATTTTATCAGTCTTGACTTAATTTGGATGTCAACTATTATATAGAAATTTCATATTTGAAATTTATAAGGCTATTTTAGTAGGATATTTGCATATTCTATATTATCCTTCCATAGAAAACAAGTTGAATGGTTGACAGATTATTGAAAATTTTGCTCTTTATGGTCATTCATTGGTTGTTTATAGCAAGTTGAAATATGCTGTTGATGAAAGCAAAGCTGGCTGTCAAGGGTATTTCATTAATAAAAGAATGATAGTTTTCCGTGGTGAAGTTTCTTTCCCAGAAGAAATAATCCGAGAAAAAACATTGAACCAGTACACCTGGTTTGAATGTGAGTGTTCAAGATACATCACATATAATCTTGAGTCATGTGTTTTTCAGTCAGATTGGATGCATTGTTAACTACTGTGGGTCAGGAAAAGACTATCTGTGTGAAATTTTGATTTGTAAAATTTAATTTTTCTGTCCAGAAATGCAAATCACACCCGAACAGTTTGGAGAAATCCTGTGTGATGACCTTGACCTGAATCCCATCAACTTCATCCCTGCCATTGCTGGTGCTATTCGACAGCAGATTGACAACACACCCACTACAGACATCCCAGAAGATCAAATGGACCAGAGGGTCATAATCAAGGTAGTTACAGGGTTATTGTGAGCCAGCACTTTCTAGATAATTCTAGGCATGTAATAAGAAATGATAGATTTGATGTTGACACAGGGAGAAAGTTTTGCCATCTAATTTATTTTTCAATGCCTGTTGATCAATAAATTTGTCAGGAAGGTTGTTTTTTTTAAACAATTGTATTACTTTTTTTAGACTGTCAAAAATAAGTTTTACCTGTTGGAGACCTGCCAAGTGCTCTGAAGAAAGGAGAGTGCTCCAAGGTTTTGAAGTGGTGCTCTTTTTTTCACTTTGCTTTTTTCCACTCATCTCTTTTGCTTCATAAGGAATGCTCAGATTTTTTTTCAAGCAATACTCTGATTTTTTTGTTCTAATGGTTGGCAGGTCTGCTTTTGTTTATCTATTTTATCATTGCCGGCAGGTGTGTGAATCAAAATGTAGTCACCTGATTTTGTACTTTTTCTTCCCTGAGACTAAGATGGGTGTGCAAACATTTGACACTGTACTACTACTACTTCTACGACTACTACTACTACTACTACTACTACTACTACTACTACTACTACTACTGCTATTTACCTTTTGTGTTTTATCAGCTGAACATCCATGTGGGCAACATTTCGCTGGTGGACCAGTTTGAGTGGGACATGTCTGAGGATGCCAACAGCCCTGAGGAGTATGCCACAAAGCTTTGCGCTGAACTCGGTAAGGATGGCGTTGCAGGAAACTTGAAGAGAGTCTTATTGAAAGGAGCTCATATTTTGAGTTTAATAGAAGCAGTTAATTGGAGTTATAAAGAATGACTGGTGTTATTTTTTTAAAGAGTTGATAAAATTAATAAATTTTCAAATATTTGTACAGAACTTGTGCTAATTTTGTTGCATCATAAACGGGGATGGTAGATGTTTCTATGATTTAGAGCAAGTACTGAGGACAGTCATAGAATTTAAACATCCTTGTCTTAAATTCAATTTCATTTTTCAAATGAAGAAGATGAGTCTACACCGTAAGTAGAATTGCAAAAAATGAAAACTTCTGGTTCATTGTTACATAGGTTGAGCTGTCATGGATTTTATTTTGTACTGTTGTGTTTTGTATCGTTGTGTGCTTCCTTTCATTGGGTGGGGTGCACTCTCAAATCTTACCACACTGTTTCTTTTTTCTCTGGTTCCCAGGGTTAGGTGGAGAATTTGTTACAGCCATCTCATACAGCATACGGGGACAGCTAAGTTGGCATCAAAGGACATATGCATTCAGGTACATTTTTACGGTCAGCTCATCTTGTCATAGTTTGATTACATATGACAATCTAGGATTCTAGTGGGAAGAATTTTAGTTCTGTGAAGCAATAAGGTTGATCTCTTCCCTAGTGTAAAGGATTTAGAGAACATCAATTCAAACAATTTATTACTATATGAAGATATATTTTTGTCTTTTGGTAAAGCAATCATTTAGATCGAAGCAGTAGCTTTAAACACTTTGAGGACACATTTTATAAATTTTCACCAACAAAATTGATTTGAAGTTTCAGGTATCATTCTTTATTATTAAATCTATCATGGCTCGAGTCTTTAGCTAATTGAATAGAAATTCTGCCTTTGTTAACTTCTATTTATTTTTTGTATGCTTTCTCTCCATTGTAGTGAAGCTCCATTGCCAGTGGTGGAGGTGGCATTCCGCAACCAGAACGAGGCTGACCAATGGTGCCCCTTCCTTGAAACGCTGACCGATGCCGAGATGGAGAAGAAGATCCGAGACCAGGACAGGAACACCAGGTATGTGCTGATGCTGAGAGGGAAGGTGCCTCACCTGATACCTGATATCAGTATCAGGCTGAAGCTTGACGCAAGCTTTTGGTTTACTTTGAGACAATATTAATGTCTTGGGAAGTCATTCTCACACTGAACTGATTACAATGTGTATTTGCGATATCAGAGATGCCATAATTCCACCAAAGGCTATATTTTCATTATTTTGTGGATCATTATAAATATGAATTGTGTTGAGGGAACATAGTGGCCAACTGTTCTAATAGAATCAGGACTGTCCCTGTCTGGGGAGGTTATTCAAAACTAAGATTTACAAGAGGTAGCTTTGCCATAACTATTGTGACCTGTTTGCCAGTATTTCATGTTTGTCGCACTGTGGTTTTGAGGTCATGGCGGTAGCGGGCTTTGAGATGTCCTGATTTAACTCTCTGAAAAATTGGCTGCTATGAGGGAAGTATGTTCTATCTTAAAATGGCTGTACAGTCATGGTGATTGTAACGTTCTGGCAATAATTCATTTAAGAATAGAATTGTGGGGAGTAATCTCGTTAAGATAAGAAGATTCATATATTTGGTTTATGTATATGGGAAATATAAGGATACAAGAAATCTAGGCGCATTTGTCATATCTTGCCATCAACTAAGAACCCTTGAAATATATTTTCATAATTCATAAAGATGGTTTTTCATTATCATTTATTTTCTTTCTCCCCAGACGAATGCGGCGTCTTGCCAACACAGCTCCAACGTGGTGAAAGTAACGATACAACATGTAAAATCATTACGCCGGCTTGCTTATTGTAGTTGAAAACAAGGCAAAGCACTAATTACCAGTGATGTTGGAAATTGATAGGCTGCACAAGATTCTACTTCTACATTATAAATACAGTAAAAAAAAACTGCCAACATTGTTCAAAAATTGAAGTGGAAGGAATAGAAAAACTTTGCTCCACCTATCTATCTCTGATTGTTTCAAATTTTTCAATGACTAATTGCTAGGTGTTGGTTTAACCTTTGAAAGAAACCAATATACCAAAAGAAATAACCATTTTAGCCACATTGAATAAAAACTTGTTGTCATTGGTGTTAAATTTGAGCTACAATTTCTTGGTGTAAGTAGAAAAGCTAAAAAGTAAAGAAAGAAAAAGGAGGAACAAGTTTACCATGCACCCCTTTGGTCTTTGAAAAAAAATATTATTACAGTGTCAGTGGGGTGAAGAGGTGTTTATAGTTTGCAGGGTTGCTTTAAGAGGAAGCTAGGATTGTTCGTTATTTCTAGTGTGAATCTCACATACAATTCTTATGGAGGAGTAACTAATTTTGGTACTGATAATGATTAAATTGAGCAAGTCAGTTTGAAGTACCTACCCTAGAATTATTTAAATGGTGCTTGCATTTGCATTCAGTTGTATATGTGTATAGAATTACAAAACATGGAATTTCATTTATCACTTCATTTTCATACATTTTCATTAAAGTGTTTTCATTTTTGTCAGAAATGAAATAAATGTTTCACAAAGCTGAGGAATGTTTTTTGTATATACCATTATTTTACTTTTGCTCTGGAAATTGTTATGAGGAATGCAAACGATTAATAGGGTTATTTATAAATTACAGTATACAAAAATGTATGAGCTAGCTCATAATGAATTGAGCTGTCTATTACAACTTATACCAGTATCGTTGGGCGTTTGCCTACAACCAGTGTGCCGTGGGTTGAGTGTTCTATCCCTTGGCTTTTTCACACTCAAGATAATTGTTTTTTAGTAACAGTCTTGCCTCATGTGCAGCATTGTAGTTATTATTATTATCAGAGTTTTACTATTATTATTATTATTATCATTTTAGTTATGCTTACCATGACCAGCTGGCCCAGTGACAGTATAAGTATAATGTGAGTGAGTGAGTGGCAAGACTTAAGCATGTCCAGAGCGCTCTGACAGGAGCCTATAAATTTCAGACCCTATCTGATATCAAACAAAAGTCAGGAAAAACTCTGAGCCAATAGATTAAGACAAGCAGGTGGCTAGCCCACTGTGCTCACTCTTGAATGGATGACTCCCAAAAAAAAAATAATACACATTTAGGTGTACATCTAAGGAGGTAAAACAATTGATTTTAATGTAGCAGAGAGGGCAAACAAATTTTAATTTTGTCTGAGATTGGATTTGCAGCCTTATCACAAAGATACACTGCCTAGCCATTACAGATCTAAAATTGTTTTTAGCAATAGTCCTGCCTCATGTGCAGCATTATAGTTATAGGAAAATGACGTACTGACTGTGGCTGGTTGTCTCTGTGATTGTGTCAGTACCAATGTGAGTGAGTGAGGTGTTTGTGTTGAGTGCTCTATGTGGTAGCACTTTAACATGTCCAAACCTATTTTGAGAAATACAATTGTTTACAGTACTTGGCAATAGCCCATTTTTGTTTAAGCGCATTTTTTCAAATTATTCAATTGTGTATGAATGGCTTGGTGATTCGGAAACCAAATGCTTGATTTATCAGGAATTGCTAACAATTTCTTGAATTGTTGAATACCAGCCCCTATGGGTTATATCCAGGTCTTTGGTAGCTAAATATTCAGATTTGTTAGGAAGAATTTATAAAAATTACTGAAAGAAGGGAGACTGCACGCCGCTCAAACTGAGACTGAGAAGGAAATTTGTCTAAAAAGTCAAAAGACATTTTTACAAGGACCCTTGGGTGAGAGAAGGGAGGCATTTATATATAAGTATAAGCGTTACAGGGTCTAATTCAACAAGTAAAAAGCAAGAGGAAGCATAAAACTAACATTGTTTTCCAAATGATCTGGCGCAAAAGTTTCCATCCAATCAACTGGCAACTCAAGCCCCCTGAAAAGCAGCCCCTTGAAAAGCACACAAAATTGACTTCTGTGGAAAGGAAAGAAAATGGCCTGGTGCTTTAATTGTGTACATAATTTTTTATGAATTCGTGGGAAAATGTAGGTTCAATTATCAAAGATAGATTTATAAACCTGTAATAAGTTCCTCAGAAGTCTTTTTTAATGCTCTGTTGAGATTTCGCCGCGATCTGGAATTGATATGCATTTGTTCATTTTCTTCCTGGAGTTCAATCCTGGGTGATAAGTGGCCAACAGAAAAATGGGTGGTGGAGACACTAAATACCTACTGAAATATTGACATGAAATTTTTACTAAGAGATAACAAATAAATTTCCATCCTAATGACAGAATTGTTTTTGTCACATCTTGTCTGAGTTTGGCTAGCCATGGGGAGTATAAGGTATCGAAATAACCTGTGTAATACGCATATCATTTGAAAATAAATTCATTTCCAGCTCAAATCCAAAATTTCATGCATCTAAATTAAACCTATTTTGAGAAATACAGCAATTGTTTATTTGGCAGTGACCAATTTTTGTGGGGTAAGCGTACTTTTTCGAGTTATTCAATTGAGTATGTACTGGGTTGGTGATCCAGAAACTAAGCGCTGCATCTGCCAGGAATTACTAATACTAATAACTTCTTGAGTAGTTGAAAACCACCAGGCCCCTGTCATTCATTCGGGTAAAATCCAAGGAAACACTGCCACAGAGCAGTACCACAAATTGCAGCAAAAGGGGTTCATTTTTTTGCTCAAGGAAAACAAACTTTCGCGCCAAAGTAGAGATTGAAATTGTGCCACCCAGTTCATTCCTTTATTGAGTGGGTTGCCTTTATCCTATCAACACTCTGTCTCCCTTGCATATTTCTCGAATAAAAATTTCCAAATGACATTTCATTGTAAAAGTACTTTAATAGTACAGTGTATGCATCTCCTGATGAATTTGACACATCCCCTTCTGAAAATGAGCAAGTGCTTGAGTTCCTGTACTGTATGTACTGGGGTCCAGTGATGAATAAATATAGTAGGAAGAGTTTCTCTCACACACAGAGAATCAGAATCAGACCAGTGGTGCGGATTATGATTACAAAATGAGTCCAGATCTCTTACCCTAAGCCACTCTTCTTGATTTCTTGAGGGTTTTACGGCGCTATCGACACAATTTAGGCCATGTCAGCGCCCGATGGGAAAAGGTAAGACTGATTGATAGTAATGAGTAAAGAAAGTGAGAGATCCAACAATCACAAGACAGGACAAGAGTAAAAAGGAATGATTTACAATTGAAAAAAAAACATTCCTTTGAAAGTGACATCACAGAGATGGTTTACATCAAGATCCTAGCATACCAACTCAATTAAAATCTATAACTCTATCCCTAGAACGGAGGCACCTTCAAATCACTAAACCACAGTGAAAACCCACTCAGGTGTTCCTACTGCCCTTTGTGTACAAAGTACTCAGTCTGTCTAGATAGCAAAGTGACCTACATATCGGGTATCAAAGGACGAAAATCAGAATCAGAAGACAAAACATAATAATTTGTTTAGCTTGGCCGTACAATGTGAAACAGAACTCCGAAAAAAAAAAAACAACTGTAGTCCGAATGCAACTTAACAAATGCAAAAATAGAACTCACCATAGAATTCACCGAAAACGCACGTTACATGGATACAGTAACTGTCACTATGATATAATAACAACAACACCACACTCCAGCACTAACTTTCATCACAGTCTAAAACACCGTGCTGGCTACATGTAGCGCTTACGTGTACGTGTATCGGAATAACAAAAAAACTAGATTATAGAATATTAAATTTCACACGAAGAGCAGGCTGGCTGTTTCATCAGGTTTAATTACATTCGGATCATAAAACAGCAAAATTTGTCGACAGCTGCTGCTACTGTCGCTGCTGCTGTCCTTGTTAATAGGATCCTGTGACAAAAAAATATATGACAAGCGTAATTCAATGCTGTAGGTTCGTTATAGGAGACGAGAAAGAGCAATGGCATGATAAAATCTAATGCCCTATTCAACAGGCTTTTTCCATAGAAAAAAAAAACATTTATAAAGCGCATTGTAAAATATCACTAAGCGCGCTCACAGCCTTTTACAAGGTCAAAATATGCAGCTAGTACAATTTCTAGGACAGAAACAACGCTATTAGCGGCCAGGTACTCATTTACACCTGAGTGTGGTGTGGGAAAATGAGAATAAAGAGCCTTTTCCAAACACTCAACTTTGCACCGTTTCCGACGGTGTATCCGACCTCCGACCTCGCGATCACTAACCCAAGAGTCTGCAACTAGACCACAAAGCTACACATCAAATACAAAACAAAACATGGAATAATATACATGAAACAATTTTCACTGTCTCGCGCAACACGGATGGACAAAGACGAATATCGCCCCCAGTGTCATTGTATACTGACACCGGACCAACCAGTCTTAGCACTGTTCCCATATTGCCGAACGTCAGGCTACCGCCAGCTGTCAAAAATGATTTTTATGGCATATCATTGTGGCTGGCTGGGATCAAACACACGACATCCAGGTTCAGGGGCGGGAGCTCAATCTCTCGAGTCACTCTCTAATGCTGATATCATACCATTCTTTTTAACGCAGGTATATAGCATTGATAAAGATTAACTCTATCCTTGATATCATTGGCAGATGGCACACCTCGACAATAATACAACGATGGTACATAATATTATCGTGTGTAGTATCCCAACAATACAACGGCGATATATGATATTATTGTGTATAGTATCCCAACAATACAACGGCGATATATGATATTATTGTGTATAGTATCCCAACAATACAAAGGCGATATATGATGTTATTGTGTATAGTATCCCAACAATACAACGGCGATATATGATGTTATTGTGTATAGTATCCTAAAAATACAACGGTGATATATGATGCTATTGTGTATAGTATCCTAACAATACAACGACTATATATGATATTTGTGCGTGTAATATCCCGAAAATACAACGACGATATATGATATTATTGTGTGTAGCACCCCAGCATTATAGCGACAATGTATTACAATATCACTGTGTGCAGTATCCCAAAAATACAACTACTATACGTGATATTGCATGTGATATCCAAACAATACAACTACCATACACACTGCATGTAGCACCCCAGCAATAAGATACATAAGATCGCATGTGATATCCAAACAATACAAATACCATACACACTGCATGTAGCACCCCAGCAATAAGATACATAAGATCGCATGTGATATCCAAACAATACAACTACCATACACACTGAGTGGAGCACCCAAGCAATAAGATACATAAGATCGTATGTGATATCCAAACAATACAAATACCATACACACTGCATGTAGCACCCCAGCAATAAGATACATAAGATCGCATGT
>JAUEKY010075519.1:0-10868 GCA_031833965.1 Scyllaea pelagica
CTCTCTCTCTCTCTCTCTCTCTCTCTCTCTCTCTCTCTCTCTCTCTCTCTCTCTCTCTCTCTCATCTCTCTCTCTCTATCTGTCTTTTCTTCTCACTTTGCTCTTACCTCTTTATTTTATTTTTACAGCCTCAAAGCTGCATACCACCTGCAACCATTTCCTGTCTCTTTCTTGCTCAAGA
Source organism: Scyllaea pelagica (assembly GCA_031833965.1). Classification (NCBI taxonomy): domain Eukaryota; kingdom Metazoa; phylum Mollusca; class Gastropoda; order Nudibranchia; family Scyllaeidae; genus Scyllaea; species Scyllaea pelagica. The sequence goes on from JAUEKY010075519.1 coordinate 182, forward strand.
TTGAAAAAAATTCTCTAGATAGCGATGTTTACCATTATTTTCACCACTCTCAAATATTCCACTTGACGTATTGTTCCTCACTAAGCTAGCTACGCCCCTTTTCCATCAATATTGGACCCCATCATTTCGTTTGGATATTTCCTCATTGTGAATCACACCTATTTGTCTTATTTCGTGTCTGGTCTGAACTACACATCGCAATGGTGTTTAATTGGTCAGTCCTTCATGACAGCTTCACCTTTTTGACAGAGAGTTTTCTGCGCTCTTTTTTCCTTACCTTTACTTTTCATCTCAGAGACAACCTTTTTTAGTCTTCTCTTTCTATCTTCAGTTTAATTGTTAAATGCCCACAAACAGGAAAGAAACAACAGAGAAAATTAGAGATATAGATATGAAGCATGGACTAAGGATATTCCAAAATGGTAATTTTAGTAATAATGATATACAAAGCTTTTAAAAAAAACCCCAAAAAAACATGTTCCAAATTTCTGAAGAAGAAGATAAGATTGGTAAGATATGATTGTAAAATGATAAAGTAGGATTGATAGAATATGATTGAAGGCAGTTGAACCAAAGAGACTATAATATGGTAGGATGGATAGATTAATTTCTTTTCCTATTGAGCAAATGTACGATGTTCTTTGAGTTAAGATCCTTGACCTTATCATGCAAACACTAAAATGCTTTCAAACACAACTGGTATACTATTATGTCATTGAAATAATTTGGATCAGATTAGGTTTTTGGTTATTTAATCATTAGAAAAAAAAGATCTTAAAATAGATCATTACTTAAAGTTAAACAATATCAGTGCTTTGAAAATCAGTGATAGCTTATTGTTAGCTTTTCTGTTTCAAACCTTCCTTTAGGATATATGCCTTCCCAACTTTATTTCATTTTATCTTTGAAGAATCCAGAAGCAGTTGACTTCAGTAATAGATAGACTCTTTATTGTGATTATCACTAGACTCTCTTTTATGTTAAAAGAATTTATGTAGTTAGCATCAATGGTTTTTGAAAATCCCTCAGCTGCCACTAAATTGTTTCTTTCTGGTTCTGGATCTGTTCTGTAATATTCATAATAGTGAAAACCAATGTGATATACCCACAAATGTAAATTCTATACTAGTTTTTGTTTGTTCAGTATATTTGAAATGAAATTCTGTTATGACAAAGAATAAAGACCCTCCCCTAGATGAAATGCAAACACACAGGAGTTGGATGCATTTTTTAGACAATTGTTAAAACTAGTAATGGCAGAATCCCTACCCCCACCCTCCCAGGCTTTCCTCTTGAAAAAAGAAAAGCCAAACAAAACAAGCACAAATAAGAAGACAAACTGAAAATATAAATCTATCATGACAAAAAAAATGGAAAGAAAAAATCTTCTCAGAATCGCAAAATGAAATAAAAGTAAAACAAATCAAAGCCAGCAAGTGAAAACTCTCAAGAATAAAGAATCAAACCATAGTAATTGAAATTTAACAAAATGAACAAGCCAAAATAAAAAAAGACAACCCATCTAAACACCCTAAATGTTAAAATAACTAGTGGTAATTAAAGAAAGGAAATAAAGACCTACAAAAACTGAAAACAGACAAAATACAAACATAGAAAAGAAACAAGACAACATTGAAATTAGAAAAAAAAGAATTTGTCAGCAGACTTCACTATGGGTGATTTTCTTTTGGATCATTGATTTTGCAGCCTCTCTCAGCCAATTGCTTCCATTTTGGTCTCAACCCACCTGGCTTAATTCTGGGGCAGATTCTATGTGGCATATAGTCTTGGAAAATAAAAAGGGGAAGCATTCTGTTATTTAGAGGATGGAATCCTTTAGCTAGTGTCCCAAAGCTGTCTCTACCACTGGGTGTCGTATTCAAAGATAATGACTCTCCAACATTTCTATAGTAAACATGCAATGTAGACTGACCCCCTTTCCTTTCTTCTTTCTTGATTGGCTTAGTGGAATCTGTTTGCACCCTGAGGAAGTCATGTCGTAGCCTCATCACATTTGGTGGTGCCTCTCTTTGCTTCCTTCAGATCCTGCCTCAAATGAAAATGTTGGCCATTCCCCCTCTTTCTCCCTCCTGTCTTTAGAGATATGATATATATTTACTTGTTTAATAGCACATCTTTTTCTATTCCTCCCTGGAAAATAATGTGTTTCCACATCTGTCAGTAGAAGAGCAATTGTATCAAACAGTTTATTTTTACTGTTTTAAATTATTTTTTTCAAATTATATTAGATTTTTTTGAATGCGTGTATTTCTTCCTTTTATACCGTTGATTTTCTCTCTTTTTGAAACAGAATGGTTGTTCTTTCTTTTAGTTTTGTTTTGTTTATTTCCCTTACTTTGGATCTTTGTTCTGTGGTTACATAGGGGCATGAGATAATGCATCTCAGGATAAATTTATTTTTTCCTTTGCTTTTCCTCACTGGTTTTTGGTTTGGATGGCGATGATCCTTGTCATGAAGGTTCAAAAGTGCAGTGCCTGTTGATCTCTGTATGATTTTGAAATGTTTGTTTTACTTTGTTGCATCAGCATTTCCTCCTAGTGGTAATGCTTACCTGATAATTGGTTATCATCAATGTGTCCCGTTATGTCCACTACCATATGAATATCACCGAAGGTTGCCAGCATAACACTGCAGAAAGCAATCAAGTGTTTTAGTACTTTGCAGATTATCTTAATTATCATTTATTTTGTTTATGTTTGTTAGTAAAGATGGTATGATTTTTAATTGTAAATAACACAAACATTTTATCGAAGAAGATGATAATTGGAGAGAATGTTTTTGACCGTATGCCAATCCTGCAAAGAGCAGTGTTGCAATAGCCTTTACTCTCCTTGCATGGCATTGTGTGTTCATTTCAGCACACATGTATTTGTTTTATCCTTTGGGGTATTGTATCCCACTATATGCTAAAAATAAAAGCATAGGCACCTTTCGCTAGTGTATTAAAAATCAACCTAATGCTACCCGATACCAGCTTTGACTCCTAGACACTTTAAATCTATAGAATGAAACAGTCCTTGGTGATTGACAAATACTGGAGGGTTAGTGTGATATGAAAAGAAGATTAAGGCGCAAAACAAAGCTGCATGACTTTTTTAAATGTCTCTTTATTTATTTACACTTTTTTTTCATTTATTGATTATTTTCATAGGTGATGATGACAGACTTGAACATGGCCAAAACCTCCAGCTAGCTCAGTCTGTCTTCCCATCATGCATTTGTGCTGCAGTCCTTCCTATTTTGCATCTACTGGATGATCACGATGTCAACCCAGATGGAGTTTCAGGTGGAACAAACAAAAGCTTTTACAGATGCTTATAGAGGATGCAGTAAAAATTTTTGTCATATCAGACTGTTGACAGGGGGACATAGGATATTTCAGTTTTCTATTTGGCTAATCATCGATTGAGTGTTTGCATAGAAATGTCTATTTTTCCTTCTTTTTCTTAATGACCTTTGGTTTTGAATTTACTATAAGACTATAAAACTTTAGGAAATTATCATTATGAGCACTCAGATTTAAAAAACTGTATTGGAGTCTTATCTGTAAATAAGATGAATCATCACAATTGCAGATAATATTGTATGCATACTGAGCCTTGTTTGAATTACATGTGGTGTTTTTCCTGGACACCTTTTGTTAAATGAGAGGTTTCATGCTGGGGGAAGATGACATATATTATCAACAAGAGCAGGAGTTATGCATACCTGCCACTTGCTCTGTAAAAAAAATGGAGTGCTCCGATATTATAGCCAGTATAAGAAGGTTTTGAATTTATGCTCCTATTTTCCCCTGCCTGTTTTGACTCATTCCTTTTGCTTCATGAAGGAATGCTCTTGATTTTTTTGAAAATTAATGCTCTGATTTTTTTGTTCCAATGTTTAGCAGGTCGGAGTTATGTTACACATCCTATAACCTTGAGTAAATGTTTGAATAAATCTCAAGAAGAATAATTGGTTAGAGAGTGTCTCTAGTCTGCTCTTCTGTTTCTCATTCTTCATTTTAAAGCTTAAGTTTTACTGTCAGGCTTGATTCGAACCCCTGCCTGGATAGATAATTGTGCAAGCCTAACACCTTTGGCTGGTGGCAAGGCTGTGTTGTAGCAAGTAGTATCAATGTAGCACTAGTATCATATTAAAATTTTTGTGGTTACAGGTAGATTCTAGATCTAAATTCATACTGATTTCACAGCAAGCAAGTGTTCTAATCCAGACAACATATCTCTATCCTTCTATTTATTTCATTTCAGACTATGTCTTTTCACCCATAAAACAACTTTTGTTCTCTAAAAAGGCTCTTTTTAAATCAAAAAGACTTTGTCTTTTTTTTGCATAGTGTGCTATTGATTCTATACCAGCTGTTTTCTTTTTTTAAATCAGGTGGTAGCAGTATCATTAAAAAGAAAGACAAGTTTTAATACCTCTTGTAGGGATTAGTTCTGACTGAAGGATTCTCTCTAAGGCTGAGCACCAGTTGACCATTTCCTTTTGTGTCTGCAGTGGCGGAGGTGGCCAATAAGGTGATCTGGGACTGCCTGGTGGATGACCCCATCCTGTTCCTGAGACACTTCTTGGAGAAACTGACCAACAAGGACAGACAGGTCAGTCTCAAAGGACAAAATGTCTTCAGAAGAAGCAGTTGCTCAGAAATAAGCGTTCTAAACACATTGAGCTCAACTCCATCATGGCTGTGAACGACAAGATGCGCAAGATGAAATGCTGTTTATTGTTATCATTACCTCTGTCTCTCATTATTGTGCATGCAACACTTTTTGAACCCATCAAGTCATCACATATCTGTTTTTCACTCGTTAAGAGCGTTGGTAAATTTTTTTTTCCTTGTGTTCAGCCAGTTTGTCACTGTACATTAGTAGAAATAATATTCTTGCTTAGTTTATAGTTTTGAACTCATGAAAAATCAATCATCATATTTGAAGTGAATAATTATTTGTAATTTTAGTTATTAAACAACTTTGGCAAGCCATTTTTCATTATGATTATTTGACAATTTTCATTTTACCTTTTTACCTCATGGGGACACATATAAGCGCCAAATTGAATTGATTGGAATTTAGCTTCTAGAACTCTTTGTCATTTTTCTGTAGAAAATAGAGTCTAAAAAATTACAATTCTATGATTTAATCACAGAAATGTATATTGTGACTGTTTGTTGGTCCCAAATGAAATAGTTTTATTTCTATTAGAACATGAACAAATTCTGTGACCTCGTAATCAACACTGACATGCAGTGCTTATTATATTAACAAACTTTCCTCCTTGATTGCTTCCAGGAAGAGCTGATGTTCCTTCTACGCAAGATGATCTTGTACTTTCCCCAAATGCCGGCACAAGCTGCCCACTCCATCTTCAACTACCTGGTAAGAGTTGCCTCTTTCATCGATATATTATGTCTCTGGGGTGTAAATGTTTTCGAATTTGTAGACTTTAAAAAGGATTTCTCAATATGTAGATTTCCTCTGAAAATCCATTAAAAATGTATCGCCCCAAATCTGAATTGAATGTTCTCTCTCTTTTTAATTTCCTTTTTTTTTTTGTTTTTGTTTTTGTTTAATGCTCATGCATATTAAAATCACCAAATTAAGTGTTATTAGTTTGGAAATGGGGTTGTTGGTGGCGTGGATATTATTTTACATTTGAGTTACCGTCCTATTTTTGTCCCCATTTGTTGTTTCCTTCCCTGATGATTTTCTTTTATTTTTGTATGTCTTGGACTTAATGGTCCAACCAATTTTTCTTGTTGATACATTCTGATTAACAAATACTTCCAGTGCCTTATTTATGCATACATTTTGTCAGACAATTATATATGAATTGAATATAATTATGTATATATTATATAATCATGACTTTATTATGATAGTCAAATTAATTTCCTGGTACATTGCAACAGGGCATTCAAATGAATCCTTTGATTAATAAGATAAGATGGGAGACCACAATTTTCATTTATATAGACTTAAAAAAGCAATTTACTCTAAGAAATGATTTCATCGATCACACCTAGAGGTTTTTTTCATGTAGCTTCTGTCATTGCTGATTCTAAAATGCAACTTCCATTCAAGTAAAGAGTAAAGATGAAAGGGAACGAGTGTCTCCTTTGTGAAAATCTTTCTAGTTGTTAACTTTATTTTATTTGTTTTATTGTTTTCTACCTGTCTTTGGCTTACCATCCATGTTATATGTCAAATTGTATGGTCATCTTGGCCCCATTCTGAACATGAAAGTGCCATTAGTTGCCTTCATCTTTCCCTGTCTGTATCTTATAGATTGGCTACATCATGTTTTATGTGCGGACACCCTGTGAAGGAGCTCAGGATGCTATTGCTGGTGCTCTGTCTTTACTTTGGCTGGTCAGTGATTATTGTCATTAGGATTATTGTTGTTGTTGTTATTATTATTATTATTATTATTATTAGTATTATTATTATTATTAGTATTATTATCATTGTTATTATTTTTATTATTATTGTTATTATTATCATTACTTTTATTGTTATCATTGTAATTATCACCACCATCATTTTTATCATTATTTTGATTATCACAATAATAATGATAATTTTTATTGATATTATTATTGTTGTTATTATTATCTATGATGATGATGCTTAGACAATGTGATGATGATAATAATGATGTTGGCAACTTAAATTATATGAGGTGATTAAAGTAGATAATTTGTTTTTACCCCCTTGCTTTGATGTACGTTAAAATTGCTCAGTTTTAACTTATACATTGTGATGATAATTGTGAGAATAATACATACAGTTTATTTTGCCCTTTTTCAATTTTTGTGGAAACAGTGAGCTTTTGAAGAGAGGGATTGGGAAGGGGGTCGTAAATGACTTTATTTATTATGCTATTCAATTTCTTTTTCCAACTTACAGTCAATCCCTTGTGTGCAGGGTATTTACTTTAAGGACCTGAAACAGACATTAAAGAAAGAACAGTGTGATGTAAGTACTGGATAAAGAAACCGAACAAACCTTTGTTATAGATATTTGCATCCAGTTAGTGAACTGGAAATGAATAAAATTGATAGAGATTTGATCCAACTGTATTTGGAAAATGTGATTATTAATGAATAGATAATTAGACTTTTTCATGACTTATAGAGTTTATAGAATAGAGTGACCATATGAAGTGATTTTGAATTTAAAGTCCTGAACACAAAGCATGTGATCAATTTAGCTAGGAATTAAATTTTTTTTGTACTAGTGCATTATAAAAAAAGGCATCTGTAGTTTTTTTCTTGCCATTACAAAATTTGGTATGAAATGTTATGATTAAATGTGCCCTTCTTTATCAAGCAGTTTTACCTTTGAAATCCCTTATATAGTTTGGTATATTGCTGTTAGCCAACTCTGAACCAAGAGATTAAGATCAGCAGGTGGTTAGCCCACTGTGCCCTCTCTTTAATGACTCAAAGAAAACACACATTGATATATACTTCTAGGGAGGTCAAACAAATTTTGATGTAGCCTGATTTTGGGCTTGCAGTCTTATCCACAAAGATGCGCTGCTTAGCCACTACCGGGATGTAAAAGATTATTTACCTTTTATAATTTTTTAAAATTGTTATTTTTTTCTTTCTTCCAGCCGTACCTGCTGGTGTCAGCTAGTGTGGCCAGTGCCAAGAAGATCCTGGTGCACGGCCCAGACCTGTCCAGCATCCCATCGCAGCTTCTCATCAATGAGGTTTGTCCATCTATCAAGGAGAGCTTTTTATATATAGCACAATACTCATTAGATGTGCTCAAAAGCGCTTTGCAATAGGTCCAAAGCCACCAGCAACATGAAAGAAATGGAGCATGAACGATGCTAGTTCATCTTTTTTCTGGTTAGAAGCAATGCTGTTAATGACCAGGTACTCATTTATGCCTGAGTGGAGTGAAAAAAATGTGAGTTAAGGGTGTTTTCCCTAGAACTCAAATTATTATCTGTTGCTGAGTTGTATTGAACTCTCAACTCATTAGCACAAGCCCAAGAGTCTACCACTGGGCTACTACTAGAAAAAAAGCATTCAGTGTTAGTGTTTAACACCCATTTACAACTCTTTACAGGTATTGTCACAGGCAGAGCTCTCAGGCAAATTACCTTACTGCCACATAGAGACTACTAGAGGAAGGCTCACTTGATTAATTTAACTGGTCACTTTATACTGACACCACCTTACCACTGTTTTCTTCATGCCCAGCGCCATCTGGGAGAGCTGGTTGCAAATTTCAAATGTTTATGATTCAGATGTTATTCAGCTTGGGATAAAGCTCACACACCTTCAGTTCCTAAGCACTCTACCAATAATTGTGCCAAGAATGCAAGTGACACTACCTTGTAGTATGTTTTGTTTGATTTCTGTGTCTGTTAATGTTTTTTTTTTCAAGTGTTCATGCCCCAGTTGTGTAACTGAAACTCTTCTGTAAACTGAAAACATATCTGGTTGTCTAACTTTACCTTGGGAATTCCAATATTTATTTGAACAGTAGCCCTCTTCTTCGTATAAGTGCAAAATAACTTCAGAGCCTAACTCCACTCTAGAAAATAATATAATTACAGCAATATGTAAAACTAGAAACATCAGAATTCGAGACTAAGTGAAAACTGATTGCATCTCAAGCAAAGGTGAATAACCTTAAGTGGTTTGAACATCTAAATAGAATGCATGATAATCGAATTCCAAAACAATTCCTGGAATGTAAGCCACGAGGTGAATTACTTAGAGGTAGACCTGTGAAATCATGGCAAGAAATGATATCAGAAACTATAGAGAAGAGATGTAATAAATTTGTTGGAAGCTAAAAAGAAGACTCTAGATAAAGATCAGTAGACAGCTAACCTTACACTGCAAGATATGATAGGTTGAAAGATAAAGAGAGAAAAAAGAATCATTATAGCCATGCAAGATATTGGATGAAATAAATAAGTGTTTAAATCCTTACAACAAGAATGAATAGGGTCTTCACCATAATGTCATGAAAATTCAAAGACTATCTCAGGAGAAATTTTTCTCTTTAGATCAATTTCAAGAGAAACTGGTGACCATAGGATATATTTGAATCTCTCTGGCTGCCTTATACAGACTAATGAACAAACCAAGAGATCCATTTTCTTCAATTCTTTATCTTACGTACTGACTTTTTAAAAAAACCCAAATTATAGGGATTCCTGAGGTTAAGTTAACCGCAACGTAATGCTTTATACCTCCTCTCATTTAGTTCTTTCCCCCTTTTCTTCAGTGCAGCCTTTAAGAACTAGAGTCTTTCATCCTTCTTTCAGGTGACCCAGTTTTACCAAATCCTGCAAGAGAGTCTCGAATTCTTCAACATCCCTGATGAGCAGCACGATTCCCATTTCCTGGTGGATACCAAGACTCGTAAGTCCCATGTTTAAACATCCCTTTCTCTCTCTGTCTTTATATGGCTGCTACTGCTTTCTGCCATGGTCTGTCTGCATGTCTATCTCTCTTCCTGTATGTTAAATACCTATTGAAACTACTATATTTTATCAACCTCTCTATCTTTATGTCTGCCTGTGTTTAGTTACCTGTTTCTTTGTCTGACTATCTGTTTGTCTCTTTCTCTGTCTTTTCTCTCTCTCTCTCTCTCTCTCTCTCTCTCTCTCTCTCTCTCTCTCCCTCTCTCTCTCTCCCCACTCCCCTTATTTGTCCGTCTGTCTGTCTCTATTTCTATTCCTCAGTTTGTCTGCCCCCCTTCTTTCTCTCTCTTCCTGTGTCTGTCTGTCCCCCCTCCCCCACCCCATTCTCTCTCTTTGTTTCTTATCCCATCAGTGTACACCTGAAGACAGCTATGCTCAATAATATGCAAACACATCATCATAATATGCTAGCACGCAGGTGAAACACAACTTATTACATTTTTCTAACCCTAAAAGTAATAAATCTCACACCTGTATTTAGGGATTCAACTGTTCATGAGTTTGGTTGTATGCATTTTTATTAATGCTTATACACATTTTTAAAAGTCAACAACTTTCTTATACTCATACTAATGCCACCACCATTTTCCCACTCCAGACCAGATCCACAACAACACTTCCTATGTGAGGGACTTCTACTTCTTCAGAAGGAATTTCTACCCCCAGCTCAGCCTTGTACACATGAATCCTGATGATGCTAAGCTGGCCCTACAGAAACGGGTAAGCCTTTTGCTGTCTACTCGATGCACCCTTGATCTATATGTCACAAGGGTGGGTTAGGACTCCAGGCCAGTTTCATTGGTGTAAGTGCTTTGACATCTGCCTCGTAACCAGTAGGTTTGTGTGTTTGGTCCCCAATCGTGATATACCCAAGTCCTAGAAATCATTTTTTTTAGCAGTTGCCCGCCTGGCCTTTGGCATTAAGGAAACAGTGCTAAGACTGGTTGGCCTGGTGTCAGTACAATGTGACTGCGTGAGTTTGTGTTGTGGGAGCAAGATAACATTAACATGTCTAGAGTGGTCCGCCAGTGATGTGACCTATAAGTGTTGAAACAAGGTGTTTAACCTTAACTTTAAAATATTCAAGACTCAGGTACCAAGAATAAACTTCTAGCTTTTAACTGATATGATAAGGCTATATCGCTTTACATTAAAGAATTTGACACAACAACTTTAGTATCCACTCAGGCAAATAATGACAAAATATAT
>JAUEKY010075630.1:0-10866 GCA_031833965.1 Scyllaea pelagica
TGTGTGTTTGTGTTTGTGTGTGTGTGTGTGTGTGTGTGTGTGTGTGTGTGTGTATGTGTGTGCGGGGGAGGGGGCAAGAACTTCCACCACTAGATAAATGTAAAATGTTTGGACAAATCTGATTATTGAATGTATGGTTTGTATATGTTTACCAAGAAAACTAGGGTGAAATAGGACGCCCTTTGTATTTTCAATCTTTTTATATTTGAAAGTCGTTATTCTGACTTTGGATATTGACAGGGGATGACCTTTTCAATTGCTAGATAAGCATGAAAATAAAAAGTTGGACAAATCTGACAGTAAACACTCCTCGGTGTATGATTTGTTCACGTTTATCAAGAAAACCAGGGTGAAATAGGTCACTTATGATGATAACAATGATGATGATGATGATGATGATCGAGAAATCCAAATCAATTCATTTCATTTCAATAGTAGTTACTCCAAGTTTTGTCTTTTACAGGTGGAGGGGAAAAAAAAAGGGGGGGGGGGCGGGGGGAATGCACTTCTGTTATTGGATAAAAATGAAAAGTTTGGATAAATCGGATAAATCTGATTTGTGAACACTTCTCAGTGTGTGGTTTGCTCATGTAGATCGTTCCAGGTCATCGGAATAAAGTCTTTTCACTTAATACTAGTTATTCCAAGTTTGAAAAACGTTTTAACATTATGGTTTGACCCATGCATCTACACAATTTAGGCCACATCGCCGGCAGAGTGCTCTGGATATGTTAATGTGCTGCCACACAGAGATATTCCAAGCTTGCGTTTTTACATTGGGTGATTACTTCCCTTACCACATAAGCTTGAAAACGAGAAGCTTGGACAAATCCGATGGTGATAAATCCAGGGAGGAATAGGCTGCTCATCACGATGACAACAATGATGATGATAATGATGATGATGATGATGATGGATGAAAAGATAATGTGGGATATTGAATGTGGGTGAAGTATAGTCTTTTTCTATTGGCTATATAGAATACGAAGAAAAAAAGAAAAAACCACGATGAAGACACACAAGCACAAGGTGTGGAGAATTTGGCCTTGAACTTGACCTTGAAGCATTTGCACATACCTTTGGACTGGATCTTCTCTAGGTTGGGGGAGACAACCACGCATTTGATCTTCTTCAAACGGAGGTGTTTGGTTACCTCCCTTAGACCGAGCACCACTCGCCTTTTCCTTTTGGCCTGGAGTGAAAAGTAGGGAGGGGCAATTGAAAAATAAAATGTTTTAAAATTTAGGATTAATGCAGGGGTCAAGGTGAAGCGGACTAAAATTTCTGGCAGGCTAGACTTCCTACAGAAAAAAAAATTCCCGCAATAAGAAAATCAATGTAAAAAACGACCATATTCATGCTTAAAAAAAGCCGGCAAGGGTATAAAATTCTGTTGAAATTTCCGGCCATCTTTGACCCATGATTAACGTCATGTTTATATACTTTATATGCCATATCACCAGCAGAGTGCTATAGACAAGTTCATGTGCTGCCACACAGTGGTGAAGCGAGGAGTCCCTTGAATATCTCACCCAGTCATATTATAAATTATAGTACACTAAACCAACCAGTCCGAGCACTGTTCCCCTCATACTGAACACCAGGCGGGTAGCTGCAGAAAAAACAATTTTTTACAACTTATGTCACGACCTTGGGTTAAACTCACAACCTACTTTGTGGTCTAGTGGTAGACTCTTGGACTTGTAATCATGAGATTAAGGGTTCAATACATGTCTTGGACGGTGCAATGTTGAGTCCTTGGGAAAGGCTCTTGACTCACATTTTCCCACTGGATAGAACCGCCCAAAATTGAATCCGCCGATGAAGTGTTGTCACTGCCCTTTGCTCTCACGAGCACCCAGAGGATTAAGAGAGAGATAGTGCGAACGTGTTTGCTTCTTGAATGTTCCAGGGCAATATGGACACAGCTTCGGCCCTATCAGCGTCCGCTAACAGTCAGGATGCATCCAAGGCAATTTCCACAAAGACTAGAGTATGCACATCAAATACTTTAAAAGTGAAGAGCTTTGTTTTGTTTTGTTATGAATGTCCCTTTAGTACCGCCCGATGAGCAGTGTAGGGACCCGACATGATGTTTGACATCAGAATGGTTTAAAAGTACAAACCCAACCTGATATAAAAAAAAAAAAAAAGCCAGGAAAACTCTGAGCCAAGAGATTAAGACAAGCAGGTGGCTAGCCCACTGTGCCCACTCTTGAATGACTCAAAGAAAATACACATTGAGGTGTACATCTTGGGAGGTCAAACAAAATGTTAATGTAGCCTGAGTTTGGACTTGCAGCCTTATCTACAAAGATATGCTGCTTAGCCACTACAAGCAAGATTGTTATCATCATTATCATTTGACCGTATGGTGTTTCATGTGTCTGGTTGAACATCTGTTTTGTAAGGAAATGTTGTCACAGGTTCAGTTCGCCATAGCTGCTAGTCAAGAACAGATTAAAGTGTAACAAGTGTGTATATTTATCTATCCGTCCATTTGTATTTTAAGAATGCCTTTGTGTGAGGACAGTTGAGCATTATGCAGCAGCAAACCAACACTTCAGTCAGCAAATTCAATCGTACCGGAACAGGTTCATCACAAGCCTCATCTACTCCACAGTCAACAGGAGCTAGTGAGTTGTTTCCCTTTTGTTTATGATGTGATCAGGATGTAATTCAAAACGTTTATCTCTTAATCTTTGTTTTTTCATGTTTTTGGGTTTTTTTGGTTAGAACTCTACCTGTTGTGTTATTCAGCAGACTATTCTGGAATAGGGCGGTGTCAATGTCAGTCATTCTGATCATTGTTTCCTCCTATAACTCTCTCTCTTATATATATATACTTTAAAAAAATAGCTTAGAAAGACTTGATTTTTTTTCCCTAGACTTGCTGTCTAACCCAATCTTATCAGTTAGAATTACCACTGGATCAAGAGCAAAGGCGAACATGATTGGCAGGTTAATTAAACTATTTGTCTCATTAGCATCACTTTCCACTACCCTAACTACACACTAGATCTTGTCTTTACAAATCAAAATGATTTTTTAAACAAAGAGTTAAAGAGTTGTGTAAAGTGAGCTTGATTCTGAAAAAGGAAAGTTTCCTTTCTGTAGTATAAAGTTGGAATAACGCAAAACAAGGATTTTTCCTTTCATATTCCACCCATACGCAGGCTACATAGAAATAGGCTCGACTTAGGTTCAGCCTTATGCATACTGTGTAGGATTGGATGCAATTTAAGATGTCTTTGAGATCTTAAGCAAGAAGAGTCTAGTGCTGTGTTTGTCTATTTTCAACTTCAGATGTATCTTTAGATTCTGGGGCAGGAAGCAATGGTGACCAGTATTTCAGTGCTACTTTCAACGCACTTGGACTTCAAGATTTCCCACCTTTTGTAAGTAAATGAAGTCATCCCCAATAATGGTACATATTTTCTTCATAAGGGGGTGTTTTTTGTTTGTTTGTTTGTTTTTTGCTACGGCTATAGATAGATAATGAGAAAATGAGGGAGATGATTTTAAGCAATTTTATCATGATTGATAGTTACAATATTGACAATTTTGCTTGGTATGATCCAACTTTATTATATGTGCAGAGAGTTTGAGCTTCAGTAGATTATTTATAAGCATTGCAGTATCTGTGAGGGGAAAGAAAACAAGGGAGTGTGAAAAGCGTCAAAAGTAGACATATCAAGGGATAAAGGACATTTCGGGTTAACCCTTCATCAACAAACAACACATGTAAAGGAATAAGAGGCCAGATAATATAAGATATAAAAATGTTATATGTGACTGGGGATACTTGTGTTTTCTACTCATTTTCTAATAATGCATAGTATCTGTAATCAACAGCTCTGCTAAGAAAGCTTTGTCAACCAGATGTATCTCAGCGTCTCCCTACATTGTAAAATAGATTTAACAGTTTATGGAAGACGTTTTATTGCAGACCCTTTTTTCCAATGTGATTTCAAGTCCTGTGTCTTTATCTGTTAGAAACAAGCAGATTGAGAATAAATTTTTATTATTCCCAAGAAAGAAAAATATAAAGTGTAGTTATTCTTTTAGGCTGGTCCTCTATGATGAACAAGGCCTTTATATCAGTCATTTTGGTAAGGATAGAGCTAATAAAATATACATTTTTGATGAAAAGGAAGGAAGAAAGCAGGATGGGGTTTCATAACAAACTATCTGTATATATAATGCATATATATATATATGTATATATGTATACATACATACATACATACTCTGAAAATTATTGTGTCTGTTATGATGTTATTTTAAAAATTCATCTGTGTGCCTCATGAGCGTTGTTTCTTGATTCTCAGCACCCTGGACCAAGAGCAAGGACCAACATGATTGGTGGGCTAACTAAACCATTCGTCTCATCAACATCAGCCATTGATCAAGTACCAGATGATTTCAGTGCCCTGAGTCTAGCTGTAGGACCAAAGAACAAGGTACATAATTCACTGTTTTTATTTATTTTTGTTCCATTTTGATTAAATGGCCATGAACTGGTTTAGTATCATTGTGGTTTATGTTTTTGTTCCATTATGAAAGCTGTATGATATAGGAGGGTAGGAATGAAATTAACTTGTAAAAGTTAATGTCTGAGATGAATGATGTTAATAGTTTGTTTTTTAATGTGTTCTGAACCAGTCAAATATAACAAGTTCAGAAAATTATTCATCATCACTTATATGCAAACATCATCTTGTTTTTCTTGCTGAAAGAAGCAAAATTAGAATTTTGAGCAGATAGATTTCCTTGACTAGAATAGTTCTTTAATAGAATGAAAGATCATGCCATTTTTTTTACACCAATTTCATTTTTCATTCTTTTATATTTCTATTGATTCCAGAGTGCAGCCGGAGACTTTGCCCCAAATTCTCCAAGTCTTCCTCACAGCTCGAGCACTTCATCATTTGCATCCTACGCATCCATGTTTGGCCAGACTTCTCCATCCAGTACCCAGAATCCTGTTTCTCACAATAGCATGTATGGTCAAAATCAGATGGTGAGCCTGCCGAATGCAGAGGCTCCACCGCCAGTCTCCATGTTCAACCCTCCGGGGCCTATTTCATCCATATCCACCCAGAACAACAACATCACACGGCCTTCGTTTTACCCTGCAGAGCAGCCATCTCATATTCCACCCAGTAATATCAGCCAGACAGCTGCTTCTTGTACCAATGGCAAGTTGTGGGTTATTTTTAGGTTGAAGATGATTACATCATATTAGTTGAAGACGTCTTATTTACAAAAGATTGGCCATATTTGTTGTTAGAGGACCACCAGTTGAAATAGTTACTAATTTTATAAGTGGTAATGAGCTTGATAAGTTTACCTCATTCTTTACAGGAATGACAGTCATCTAAATTTTTATTAGTTTTTGATGGCATCTTCATTATTTTGTCACTGCCATATCTCTTATATCTCCATAAAAGTGTTAGATATACATTAACAACATGGAACCCCTTCACAAGATGAGACTTTTTCTCACTTTTAAGTATTTTAATACCACCAGGATTAGTGTATACATCCTCGTTAAGCCCTGCCCATAGCCCTCGCATGTCACCAGCCAGTTCACCGCTAGCCCGTCGCCGTCTTCATAATTCATCCCACCAGCCACCTCAGCAATCCAGCCTTGCTCAACAGCATCCTTCCTCTCTGGTACAGGTCAGGAGCTCACCCATTCCTTTTGTTCTATTTATTCCTCTCAATGATTCATTATTGATCTAACAGTAGTAATATGTCGTGATGAACATTTCATGTCTGATTTAAATCTGAAATAGGTCATGTCTTGTTTTGATTTTAAACAGGTTGCTTCTTTAATGCCCACACAACACTATTTTTCATGTTCTGTAATTCAGTGTGAAAATCTTTTGAATCCAAACTCACAAGAGTTTTTTTTTCCTGTTCTGAAGAGATCTAAACACAACCTGCAGACTGTCTTTGAATTTGCTCTGTGCTTTCATTTTTTTAATTTTTTTTTTCATATTTAGGAGAGTGTGGGAGGAACTACATACTTTTACAGTCCAGATGAATTCATGCCTCAAAATGAAGGTCCTCAAATTGTAAGTATTGTATCTTCTTGACTGGCCATATTTAGGTTTCCCCGGGTGTTATTCTTCTGAATTAGGTCATGGTTACTGAGTAAATTTGATATGGATCAAAATAAAAACTTTAAACCCCTTGACCTTACGATTTCTATTGATTTCAGAGAGCAGTGAGAAATCAGTGATATTTCAACGTTCAAAGGTTTTCTTTATTGATAAAGCAATTTTCAGATGCAATCATTTATGAAAGTTTAAATTTCAGCCATCGAGGTCTTATATAGACGATATCATTTCATTCAACCTCCCACAGATTCCTGTCACTTAATGAACTTAATCACCAAATTTATTATTACATTCTTCTTTATTGTTTCCTCAGCATCTCCCTACATTTTGTGCTTATCCAGGAATGCCATCTCATGTTGTTCATATGAAACTGAAGTCTTCAGTGCCTCAATATTTTGCCCCAGATGAACTTAAAATGGTAATTTATACTTTGCTTTTTTTTTATAATTGTTATACAATGATTCTTGTTTATTCTTTCCCTGCTTTACAGCTATTATTTGAAATGTATAAAAACTACTGTTAGACTTCAGTCTTTTGATAAGATTTTGTATTGTTGTCTTGCACAATCAAAATATTACACTTGTATACCAAATGATAGCAAATCTAATTGAAAAAGGAGATAACTTTACTGAATGCAAGTGGAGTTAAAACACAAAATGGCTGGACCAGCGCATGAAGCCAAGGCAGGGGATGGGTAGCCCTGGAGCTCTTGTTAATGAACATGTGTTTTAATGTTTGAGATTCTCTGCTTATTCATCGTCTCATTCATTAAGCCAATATTTCCACCCACAGGATATTTTGAATCGACATGTGTTATCAATGATGCAAATGGATCCAGCCTCTCCTCAAGCAGGTACAGTCTTGTTTAAAGATTACATATTGTGTACTTGAAAATAGGGTTGTTTTGTTTGTTTTTGTTTTGTTTTTTCTCTTTGCTTTGGGGTTTTTGTTTTGTTTTGTTTTTTGTTTTTTTGGGGGGTCCTGTTTTTGTTTTTCACTTTTAGAATGTCATAGATTTGATGAGAAAATGTTGGGTTTTTTTTTTTTTTTATTATAGACAAGCATTTCTAACTAAGCTATCTTATTCAATTCTCAACTGTAAGTGTAAAGACAGAAAGTGAGGAGAAAATCGTTAAAATTATCTTTGCCAGAATGGATGTTCATTTATACACATTGCTCGTTATTTCATAAAGGCATTTGTTTTACCTACATTCTCAAGTCAGCCTGAGGGTTAATTTTCCACTTTGCGCTCTGATTTAGTTACACAATTCAGCAAAGGATGATGTTGAAGGGCTGCCTATACTCAAGACACAACACCCTTGATACAAGAATCATTAATGATTTTGATTTTACTCTCCTTGGATGCTCTAACACAACACATGCATAAAACTGAAATTGTACCCTGAAAAAATATCCCTTTCTGTTTGGTTTTTAACCTTTTTTATCCTTTGACTACTTACTCTGCACTTGTAGAGCTGCGCTCCTTGTATTCATTTTAAATATTAGAGTGGAGGTGTGTTTTGGGTTTATTCATTGATATGTATGTGTTTGAAAAGACCATAAGTAATTCCCAGCTCGAACATGTTTTCCAGCTGAATTGCCAGAAGAGATTGACAACTACCAGCACCTGTGTCCCCTGGAGAGAATTGGGCCCCCCAAACCCAGTCCAAGCCTGGGAAATTTGCCCTCCACCACATACAAGGCTGTTAGTACCAAAGATGGGCTTTACTATTGCCTGCGGAGGATTCATGGTAAGGGGGGCTGTTTTACAAAGGGATTTACTGGAATTTAACCATAGCCAGATAGAAATGGAATAAGCACTGGCAAGAATACATTCACAGATAGGTGTTGTAATACAGTGCCAAGCTGAAAAATAGTTCAAACTTTTTTTTATGGAAGAATAGATAGGGGAGGATGTATGGGCTAGATTTGAACCCTTCTCTGCTGTGACAACACGACCTTGCTAGTTTGTTCAACATGATAACCAACATGGTCAGATATTTTTCTTTCTAAGATTGCTTTGTCTCTTGTGGCCATTGAATTATTTTATACCACCATTACCTGAATGTTTTTATCAAAGGAGTCCATGCTTGATTTGCAAAAATAGAAAATGATTAAAACTAATCATGGAAAATTTACCATTTTCGACTACAATGTGTTATCGTCAGGGGTCGATATTGCCGGATTTTTCCGGCATTGCGGGAAATGTCACTTGAATTTTATATCCTTGTCAGTTTTTTCAAACGATGAAAATGGATGTTTTTAACATTGATTGTCCTATTGTTGGATTTTTATTCTGTTGGAAGTCTAACCTGTCGGGATTTTTAATCCACTTTACTTTGACCCCTGGTTATCGTGTGTTTTAAAATGGTGATGATGAAAATGAAATTTTTTAAAAGATTACCATTTTTGACTTGTGGATATTCTAATGAATTTGTCATAAATAAGGATTTAACATTTGATAATCAACTTTTTCACGTAATAACCCATTAAAATCCAATTTCTTTAACAAACAATGCTTTTTTTCTTTTACTTCTTGATTACAGGTTTCCGTCTTGCCAATACAAAAGTAAACACCATCATTGAAAGTTGGAAGCGACTGTACCACCCAAATGTTGTTCAACTAAAAGAAGTTTTTACGACAAAAGCATTTAATGACAATTGTAAGTACTTGTACCTGCTCCTGGTCTTTTCTTTGAATAATCTCCCTTTTCCAACTATTTTTCTCCCTTCCTGTATCATTTCTTACACATGTTTTACTCACATATACAGATTTATTAGTTTTATCTCTCGGTAGAGAATTATGTTAGTTTTTTGTTGGGATGGAGGGATTGTTTGGTTTTGTTTTTAATTTGCTAAATAAGTTTGTTTTGAATTATTCTTTCATAGGATATCTACAGTTAGATTACACTTTTTTTTTTTACGTCTACATTTATAATGTATTAGTCTTTTCTACATCAGTATATTTCTACTATTTTGTTTTAGCCCTTGTCTAACTTATCAAGCTTATGCCTTGTATTTGTATATGTATGTAAGAGGATTTATTCTGGAAGTCTTGCTGCTCCATCCCCAGCCATCGTGTTTGTGTATGATTACCATGCCGGAGCAGAGACCATGATGTCACACCATTTCTCATCCCATTCTCAAATGAACGGCTACAGCCACCACCATAATCACCACCATCACCACTATTCAAGGGATCATGGAAAAAGTAGGTTCACTCGCTGTGTTCTCCACATCTGTCTAGCACAGATTATGGTTACTATAGAACTTTTATATCAATAAAACCTGCTACTTTTACAAATAATGGAAATAACTTTTTATTTTTTTAGATATTTTTCACACATTTTTTCTTATTACAGTTGCCAATCTTTCCTTTCATGGATAGGATTCCTTTCTAATACACCAAAAGTAGGAAAAAGATTCTTTTCAAACTAGTATTGTAAAAAAAACAATTTCAATTTGCACCAATGATTTTTATCATAGATGACTGTATTCAAAATAAATTATAACAGTGAAAATTAGGCTTTATCTGAGTTTTAAAGAAAAATTTAGCTTTTTTATTTTTGTGCTTGTATTTCATGGAATGAACAATATGTTTCCACAGATAACAGTCCCCGTAATAACAACCTCCTGGCAGAGGGGCTTATCTGGACATACATTGTTCAATTGAGCTCTGCCCTGCGTACCATTCACTCGGCGGGGCTGGCCGTGCGGTGCTTGGATCCCAGCAGAATCATTCTCACAGGAAAAGCAAGGTAGGGGCCATCCAGCATTTCTCACGTAGTGAAAAGTTCTACGGAAACCTACATATAACAAACTTTTTTAAAATTAACTTTGTGTATTCAGGTTGCAGTTGGGGTTTGTCAGATCCTAAGAGAGATTTCTGTGGTTCTTAATAAAGTGACAAGTTTTGACTTTCCTTGTTATATTTAGTGAAAAAAAAGGACTGAAAAGATATGCTGTATGTTGTTGTCATGGCAGTGCCACCATATTGGTTATCAATAATAACTTCAGTGGTTAGACTTCCCTTGTTCATCTTGGTGGTCAATTGAAAGACTCTTCGGTTTGTAATGTTGAGATTGGGAGTTTGATACCCTTTGGCAAAGGCACAAATCTGCATTCTTGGAAAAGGCTCTATACTCTTTTTTTTTATTCTCTCCACTGGAGATGTAAATGTGTACCTGTTCGTTTACTGTGTTGCCACTGCCCAAAGTGAAATAGTCATGCCCATGTGTCATTCTACA
Source organism: Scyllaea pelagica (assembly GCA_031833965.1). Taxonomy (NCBI): domain Eukaryota; kingdom Metazoa; phylum Mollusca; class Gastropoda; order Nudibranchia; family Scyllaeidae; genus Scyllaea; species Scyllaea pelagica. Next base: position 10,376 of record JAUEKY010075630.1, read on the forward strand.
TGTGTCTTGTTACTATTGGCTTTGGATCCCTTTGAAAGTGATTTTTAAGCTCATTTCTCCCACATATGTCAGATTTCTCAGAAAATGTTAAATGTTTATCTTTGCCATTTTAAAATATTTCATTGTTTCTCCTTACAGAGATGCCATAATTCCGGTTTCACCAGAAAAAATTCCGGTTTGGAGTTGAAAATTCCGGGCTACGGCCGAGCTTCACCGGATTCCGGGGGGGAATTTTAGTTAGAGCTGATCAACATTTTTTTTTCGCGTGGCGACGGGTTATTTTCAGTCAAGATGCTGCATTCATGAAAACTGGTAGAAATAGCAATGGATTTTGATGTAGATGATGAATTCCACTATTTTTAACGAAATATAGGTAATCCGTCGTCAATATGCCCTCAGTAACGCATGAACACACAGAGCGACACGGGGCACGCAGTGAAGGACGGCCGTGTTGAAGCACGGAGCTTTGGTGAGCGGAACACACAGTCACT
>JAUEKY010075741.1:0-10865 GCA_031833965.1 Scyllaea pelagica
GTCACATTATACTGACACCAGGTTAACCAGTCTTAGCAATGCTCCTACATTATTGAATAAATGGCAGGCAGCTGATAAAAAGACGATTTTTAAGACTAAGATGTTTCACGGCATGGAATGAAACCCGCCATCTACCTGTTTTGAGGTGGAAGCTCAATCACTTATGCCAAGGAAGCCTGTCTACCACTTGAGCAAACAGTGTGGTCTGGTTGTTTTCACTTATTTATGTAACCAGTTGGAGTATATAATATCTATCCATGATGAAATTTCTCAACTCTAAGCCAATGAGGCTGTGTGTGAAGGGACTGAGGTAGACATTGATTTCCAAAATCTTTAAGTGGTGTTAAATTCAATAGAAGGGATAGTAGGAACACAAGCAAAAAAAAACAGCACTAGAAAAATTAGAGAAATGAAAACAATTTATTTCATCGAAACCCTCAAGAGAAAAAAGAATTTATGATTTTTGAAGAAATGAAAACACATCAAAAGGTTACTATTTACACATCTTCTCATAGGCACAACTTCAGGCTAGACAATTAATTTGACAGCATAATATGTAAAATTCAACTGAGATCAAGCAATAAAAACAGTTCAAATTGTAAATAAATAGGGACATAATACATTAATCATGGAAAGGTGGGACTGTAAAGAGTCCTATGCTTTTAGCATTACAAATAGATAGGTCAACTAAAAAAATAGAAAAGCTGTGTGTAGCTGTCATGTTAAGAATAGATTGTTTTTTGTTTTGTTATCATATCCCTTTAGTACCGCTCAATAGCAGTGTAGGGACCCGACATAATGTTAAACAACAGAATGTTTCAAAAAGTATATACACAATCTGATATCAAACAAAAGTCAGGAAAAACTCTGACCAAAAAGATTAAGACAAGCAGGTGGCTAGCCCACTGCGCCCACTCTTGAATGATCCAAAGAAAATACCCATTGAGGTGTACATCTAGGGAGGTAAAAAAAATTTAATGTTGACTGAGATTGGACTTGCAGCCTTATCTACAAAGATACACTGCTTAGCCACTGCAGGCAAGTTATGAATAAATGTGATGTCCAAATCATGTGGTTTTGCTTATAGATTTAACTTTAACAAAGGATTAAAGGAATGCAGTGATAAAAATGATGATTTCACACAATTCATGATAACAAGAATAATATATCCCTCATGAGATACCAAAAAAAACAAAACATAACAAATGACAAAAAGACTTGCTTCGCAGAGGAATTTATGTACATTATATGTGACAGGAATCACAACCCTGTCTTAATAATTTCCCTAGTAATCATTTCAGAAATGCATGAGAATCCATCAATGTGGAAAAAAAGTGTTTGGAATAGTGAGATCTTTGATCTGACACTTTTCACACTGTTAGTCCCCACTTCACATTAGAATATTTTCATCACACATGAGGCTAACAAAATAATCATTGATCTATCAATCACCTTATTTTTCTTCTTTCTACTCCCCGCTCCTGCCCCCCCCCCTTTTTTTTTCTCCTTTTCCCCCTCAAAGCCTTAATCCCTTTTACATAAGCTTTACACTATCTAATTCTATACATCCCTTAAGAAAAGGATAAAGGCAGTAATGAACTTGCTGCGCCCCCCCTAAGATATATATATATATATATATATATATATTTATATATAATATCTTAGAAAATTAATTCTAATCATTTTTATCGCATGGCTATAGAAAATAAATTTCTTAAAATCTGGTAGAATCCCCGCTCCCCTTTTCCCTTCTAAGTCTTAAAGCACCACATATAAGCATCTTATTGTCGCAATTGGGTGAAATAAGACAGTTTATGGAATGGGTGTTGTACAAAAAAATGTTCTTGCTGTAGGCACAGGCTGAAACCCCTCCATGATTAATGTTTCCTTGATTCTCTTTCACCCAACACCACAGTCCAGTTTTGGCGTTGTACTATGGTAAATCTACAGTAACTACATACTACACTTCCCAGAACTACCAACAGTATGCTGTTTTTGTTCATCATTTTATTTCACTATTCAGTTGCCTTTTACCATTACAGTATAGGACCCACTCATCTTGAGACAGAATTTCCCTTGATCATGAGACAGTGACCTTTTGGTGGTTGGATTTTTCATTTTGCATGCGCTGTGGCCTTGCAGCCTACTCTTTTCAATTTCCAACTACCAAGGGTTCTTAAAAATGTGCCTTATGTCAATGGTACCCTGGAATTTGATGTCCATCTTAAACAAGACTGAGCTCCATATCCCAGCTGCCACGTAACAGGGATCAGGGGAAGGACATACAGGCTTTTTTGTTGGCTTTTTCATGTTAAAAATTTCCCATTTCTGTCCCCAGAGGAAATAAAACCCAAGAGCTGTCGTTTCTGCATCCTAGGCCATGACGACTGAGTTCCTCTCTAATTTTGCAAGAAACCAATATAATGGCAAGGCAGCACTTTTTACTCCACTGTCTACAAACAGATGTGTCAAATCTAGGAAAATTATAAGCAAATGAAAAAAAAAATGTTATGGTCTAACATCTGCTTCAACACTGTATAGACCACATCACCAGCAGTCCTCTCTGAGATGTAAATGTGCTACCACACAGAGATAAATAGACAATTCACACTAATATCTCACCCAGTTATGATAAACTAACAAAATGCCCACCAGTCTTACCACTAGCATTGTTCCCACAACGCTGAATCCCAGGCAGGTAGCTGCCAAATAAGTGATTTTTACAATTTAGGTATGTCGCAGCGTGGGATCAAACCATCACCTACCGGTTCCGAGATGGAAGCTTAGCCTCTAATGCCAATGAAGCCGGCAAATAAACCAATGACGATATCACAAGCTATCTCATCTAGCTGCTTTTGCAGTAGTTTTAAATGCAGAAAATGAATGAAACAATGAATGGCACAAGAATTAAGCAATGGTTCTGCAGCTTACATTTAAAATACCTTGAAATTTGGAATGTGATAAATTAAATGCTGTCTCAAAGGAATAGTGATATAATAATATGGCACATTTACATATTGATTTCCTTGAAGTAGTATCCTAAGGAATACTTTATTTCAATCTTTTAGAAGAAATTGAAGTTTTAAATAAAGGCATAAACCTATGAAATGAATAATGAATATTCTAAAAAATCCAAAAAGTAGCCATTAGAGAGTAGCAAAGGAAACTATGCAAGCACTATGCTAAGTAATTTTAGAATAGGTAATAACAATCCAAAGACATAAACTTAGCTTTGAAATTATAATGAAAAGATGATAATAAAAACATGAAAAGTCTGATGAATAATAGTGAGATTATCAATGACAGGAAAGGGGGTGGGGGCTACTTTTACCAGCAAAGTTATTCATTGCTGCAGATTAGGCCTGAGAAAGATCTGAATTTTCAAGTAATCATGATTAACAGGGTCCCGGATGACTACACCCGCGGGACTCTGTATTTGTTTTATTAATCATATTTCATCATGAATGCGACATCTCCACCCCGTTTTAAACAAATATGGATACTCTACAAAGCGGGCCTTGACATAGTGTTATTGTGTGTTGATTCGGGGGGGGGGGGGAGTGAGGAGGTGCGCGGGCGGTGCATTTTCCCCATAATGGCATTCGGGAGACCAATTGCCATTCGCCGCTGTCTTTCAGTTTCGTCCCTACTTGATGACGTAGAGCTAGGGGGGAAACCAGGGAACCTATTGGAGATTTTGGAAAAGAAAGGCGCGTGTGGGTGGGGGGGAGGGGTGGGGAGGAGTTGAAGGCGACGGTGGCCTTCGGGTTTTGTTTTGTTTTGTTCTTTATTTCAGTTCACGTCACTTTCGCAAAGACCTTTTATTAGCCATAGAACACTCACTCGGTCTTTACTACCAGTGTAAGAACCATTGTATAATCATGTCCGCCATACAATATCACTCTTTAGTGTGCATTGGTGCGCATGTGATCTGCTGCGCACCGCCACCATGATCTTTTGTGAAATTAGCGGGCCAGATTTCGTTAGTTGTCTCGGTTCTTTTTTGTAAATAGAATATGAAGGGTAGAAGTGAATACTCCAGCGGATCCGGGGCAAGGATCCGAGTAATCACTTCTTTCAGAGGATCCGTGATATTGATTACTTTTTCGGGACATCGCACAGGCCTACTGCAGATAGTTTGCTTGCTGCACATCACTTTATAACATATCAATATGATGATGGTATTGACTTGATTTTTTTCCTCTCTCAATAAGAGGATGCTTCTTTGTCTTAAATATCAATCTCTCTACACAATCAAATGACATGATATCACAGAAGGTAAACAGAACAGTATCTAATATCATGCATAGTACAGAACCTGCCTGCCACACAAAATGTCCCCAAAAAAGTTGTTTTATTTCGGATAATGGAGCATGTGAAATCACGGGATTTTTTAAAAATTCATGTCATTTGTCATGTACCAAATCTTTCTTTGATCACTTATTCATGTTCCAACACTGTAAAAAATTTATACAGCTTCAATGAACTGTTGATGACTTTATTGAAATTCAATGAAGTAAGTAGATAAAAGGGTAGGTGTTTTTTGACTGCTTTTGTAGTAAATTCAAATGAAAAAAAAAGATAAAATGGAAAAGTGCAATGACATTGGCACTTAATGAATATGACCATGGTCAGAGCATTAAGATTTCAAGACTAACTTGCTCATCAATGATACAATAGTAAAAAAAAAACTACAATCAAGCAGATGTAGATGTCATCAAAATTCTGCATAGAATAAAGATTCGCATAATTGTGTTTTATAAATACAACATAGTTCAAAGCTCCTTGCCACGTTTTCACTAGACAAAAAAAAAGAGCCTCTCTATCATGAAAAATCTACTTTATGTGCTCAAAGTGCTTTACTATACAAGGTGTCATAAGCTAACAGCAATATGTCCTGAGTATGTAATGTGAGGGATGCAGCCTGTTGGTGCTTGAGCTTTTCCTTCCACACAGGAATGTCACTGTTCGTGGCCATATCTATTACGTTCCACCTTGCTGGAGTGAGAAAATCTGAGTAAAGAGCCTTTGCCAAGGATTCAGCTTTGACAGATACCTGACAGCCTTCAAAACTAAAACATCAGGGTCCAAAGTCTGTCTAACATGACATCCGAGAAAAGAAAATCCAAAAGAATAATTTTGCTATGTGATTTTGTCCTGTGATGCTGCTCGATTGTTTAATTCTTTCTGTTGGGATTAAGAGCTATGTGCTTTAAATTTTGGTTGCAGTTTGTGTGTGCATGTGTGTGTGTGTGTGTGCGTGTGTGTTTGTGTGTTTGTTGACAAAGGTGACATGGCTATACTGGAATGTAAGGTAATGAGTCATTGTGGATCAAGACATATTCTAGCAATCACAAATAGGATTTAACTGAGGGGAAGCCGATTGAAAATGAAACAAGGTAAAAGAAAAACTGTGATTGGTGTTTGTAACCAATATCATGACTGTTATAATGACCATACTAAAATGAAAAGAAAAATAAATATATAGCATATATATTATGCTGTTGAGTACATAAAGCTGCTAATAAAGCATGATTCAATCTATAAACTTTTTAAGGAACTTGATTCCACATTAATGATTCCCTAACATTTTTTATATCATTACAACGACTGCTCCACTTTATTTGTCAACTTAAAAAAAAAATCGATTTTCAAATTAGTTTTGCAGTTTTCAAGACATTGTACAACCCCCTATCCAGTGACAGGAGTCATGATTTCATTAGGTCACTATTTTTACCTTTCTCTGGCTGTACATTACACGGCTACAAAAAGCCCCAATCAGTTTCTAAGCTTGAGTCAGTATATTCTTGACAGTGTTGAACACAGGGAATTTTCCATACTGACAAATGTTTCTAAAGTCTGCATATTCCAGAGCAAAGAAGCCCACACCTCCGATGCCACTTTTGATTACATATTCAGCCTGGAAGAGATGGGGGAAAGAAGGAATAATGAGTCACATTTTCAGAATGACTACAATGTGATTTTAAAATATTGCTACAGGCTTCTGACGTACTGATACTGGCTCATTTAAACTTTAGAAAATATGTAGGGAAGATCTGAAGTCTTCAAACCTAGAGTTGATAGGCAGCTTTCTGCACTGAGATACAATTTTTATTCATAAATATAGGATATAAATAAGAAGTATTCCAATAACCTTTGGACATATTTCATTGACAATAGTGTGACAGAATAGGATAGTCCTTTTGCAAATCAACCATCAAATTGTATTTTGCTGTCATCCATTGATACCAGAATGGACAACCATAGAATCCAAGATGAATTATAGAATACAAGGAAAAAAACAAGTTGCCTAAACCAAAGAAGTGAAGGCAAGAAACAATTTCAGAAATACTAGAAGTCACAAATTCATTGAAGCAAAAAGGAAAACTCTAGATGATGATCAATGGAGAATGCTTGTACATAATAGTCATGATACCCAAAGTGTAAAAGATAAACAAAACAAAAGAGAAACCAAACCACTACAGCGATGGCAGTGGCAATTCTGTAGTGAATGTCTTGCGTACGTCAGGGATCAAACTGGACAAAACAAATAGCCTCAGGTGGTAAAATTCAAACAATTTCAAGATCAGATTAATGCTGCTCTGAAAAATATCAATCTTTGATACTTATACCATCTTCTTTCTAAATATATCACTCATTTCAAAAACAGACATAATTAATTCTCTTAATTTGACCGGAAGTCTACTACTGAGTCTACCACTACCTAACACCATTGCCTCCAGAATTTACATCACCTAACAAATCCAAATAAGATTACCTCTAACTCTAATATCTACACTACCATTTACCAAAGCCCCAAATATAATTTTTTTTCCAAAATCTTAATGCAAATTTTGAAAGGTAAATTGCAATATCCCAAAACCAAAACCAAAAACTTAACAGAAAGGAATGTATTTACTAATGTTTTTGGGGATATTAAAATTAAAAGCATGATCACTAATTTGTGGAAGATCTTATTTACAGGTGTAACATTTTGAAAACAACTCTATCAACTCTATCTTGAGAGCAAGGTGTCATAAACCAGGTTAATACATTTGAATCAGCATATATTTGTCATAGAAATTTGACAGGTGTTACATTCGCAGAACTTAACTCGAAATTTGACAGAGGTTACATTAGCAGAACCTAACTCAAGCATTGTAAATTTGATTTTATGGATCTAATGATCTGATTATCCTCTTTTTAATTTCATAAAGGAAATGAAACATGTAATGTTGGATGAAAGGGATGTGTATTTGAATAGTTACCCATTTAATGGTTGAGGTCAAATTACCATTTTCAAATACAAAAATCACAGAGTGACTCTCATAGGAAAGACATTGGGTATTGAGAAAAAAGGCCACAGCACTCACACTGAATTCAAACCAAAAACCCTTGCATGTTACTCTTATGCACCTTTGTTCCAGGTCTCTATACTCATATGGCCATTATGGTTGAAACTTTTTTTCTACCTCAAAAAGACATGGGTAAGCCTAATACATAAAGAATCAAGCAGTTTCAACAAATGGAAATGTGTTATTTGTCATTTGATCTAAACCAACAAATCAAATGGCATTTGCGCAAGGAGGATTTTTCTCCCCTTAAAAATAGCTCAATTCTGAGTTTCAAGTTTAGAGACTTGAAGTAAGGCTATGGATGAGTTCAGAGAGGAATGGAGAAGCTGAATAAATCAACTTGATCAGCATGAAATCTGCATGTGATAGATATGTTATAAGATGTAACCAGCAGCTTAGTATTGCAACTGGACATCATCAGTGAGAAACTACCAGTAGCAGAGTGTGACCAGTTGCCAAGACAGAGCTAATTATACATTAACTCGAGGTGGTATTTACTTGTGGCTAAAACCCACCTCAATTTTGGCACTGTACATGCCATTGAAGGAGACCCACACATCGCCGTTATACATGTACTCTGCCCCATTGGCTGCGTCCTCCACAATCTTGCCCCCTTTCTTGACTTCCATGCACACCTGGTGGGGGGAAGAGAGGTTCAAACACAGATCACACAGATTAAAACTAATTACTAAATAATTGATGTAAGCTTGTGTTGAAATCTGTGCCCAGCCTATGGCATGAAATAGGCTCTAAGTAATGGAAACATCTGACTACCCGGTAGCAATTGTAGATTTAGTCAATAGTTTTCATCAGTCTATTGATTTAATGCTGAAAATGTGTGTGATAAATCTCAAACAACAACAAAAACACCAACAACAAACACCAAAACAACAGCATGTTTATGACAATAACAGTAATTGTGACAACAAAAATGAATCTAGTGATGAATACACACAGTCCTCAATCCATCTACAAATAATATAGACTGTACATTGGCAGCCCAATAAAAAGCAGTGTACTGTTTCTTGACTACAAACAGGCTACTCAAATCTATTCAAATACCTTCATTGCTAGACCTTATTAATGGAATGCAATTTGTATGTAATGCCGTATTCAATAAATGTGTACAAAGCAGCCAGGTTCCCATTTGCACCACAGTAAAGTTGACGAATGTCAATAAAGAGCCTTTCCTCAAGACTCAACTTACACTGCTTCTGGCAGGTACTGACCTAGAACCTCACAATCTCAATCCCAAGAGGCTAACCACTACACTACAAAGTCGCATAAGACTACATTGGTCTGCTTGGGTGATAGTTCCAAAAAAGTATCTTTATATCCTTTAGGAATGTTTTTAGCCAAGTCTTAATTGGTGGGAGGCCTATTCCTGTTCTTCTCCCCTCACAGAGAATCTCTGAGACCCACAGGAAAGCCAGCACAATAAGTTAGGCTTTCTTTGACTGGCAGGCAAAAATAAGGAAATGATGGTAATCTCATTGAATGAGTTAGTATCATCTTATCTTTCTATGACAAGTGGTGTCTCATCTTGACATATGTATTCTTGTCTTCTGGTAACCTTGGGGTCTTTGATAAGACTTTTTCTATACCCATAACGTGTTTCGGGGTGGATAGAAGCCAAACAGTACAGCACACCAGGTTAGGAGTAACATGAAATAAACTGGCTGCTAAAAGTGCCATAATTCTCAAATATATTATATTACATTATCTATAATTGTTTTGCCTGAAGTGGCTTAGTGGAGCGTATCTTTGTAGATAAGGCTGCAAGTCCAATCTCAGGCTGCATTAAAATTTGTTTGACCTCCCTAGATGTACACCTCAATGTTTATTGTATGTGAGTCATTCAAGAGTAGGCACAGTGAGCTAGCCACCTACTTGTCTTAATCTCTTGGTTCAGAGTTTCCTGACTTTTGTTTGATATCAGATTGGGTTTGTACTTTTTTACGCATTCTGGTGTCAAACACTATGTCGGGCCCCTACACTGTCCATTAGGTGGTACAAAGGAAAATATGATAATAAAACAAAAAAAAAAATAGAGAAGAAATGAAAAGTAGATGTAGTATTTCTGCTGGTTCGGAACTCTACCTGCTAAGTCAACACTACTATACCACCAAAACGGGAAGGCGTGTTTATTGACTGAACTATCTACGATAGCAAGGGAGTAACTCCAAACTCAAAGATAAGCATGAACACTCTGCTGGTCTACCCACATCAATATAATTTTTACTACCATGCTAAGATAATCCTCCCATATTGATAACTGTTGCGATGAAGTAAAAGTAGTTATTCCGAGGTTTGGTTTTTACGGGAGGGGGGGGGGTGTTGTTACTCAATAAGCGTGGAAAGTTTGGTTAGTTCTGGTGGTAAACACTTCTCATTGTTCGACTTGTTTAACGGGAAAACCAGGGTGAAAAAGGTCGCCCCTGTATTTTCTAGAATCCAGAAAGTCGGAATATTGTCTTATAACGAGACTGGCATTTAGCCTTTTCATAGCATTTGCCTATTTTCGTATTCATAACCTGTAATAATTCATTGTTGCTTTTTTCTGTTTTTGTCTGCATGCATTTTATCCTATATAGCACCGCTTTTTATGCACTAGGTGTTTTTTACTATCTTTTTTGTAAATGTTTTTTACACATTACCTTGCGCTCAATGGCAAAAAGGAAAGGGGTGTAAGTAAAACAAGATGATGATGGGGGGCGATGGTGGTGGTGGTGATGATGATGATGACGATGATGATGATGATGATGTTGATGAGGATGATGGGGGTGGTGGTAGCATGCTGGTGGTGGTGGTGGTGATGATGACAATGATGATGGGGGTAGTGATAGAATGGTGGTGGTGGTGGTGATGATGATGATGATGATGATGATGATGATGATGATGATGATGATGATGATAATGATGATATTCACAAAAATGAAAATAAACATGGTGCAAGTTTGAACGCTGTCATCAAAGGGACGCAATTGATTCCTTGGGAAAAGCGCATGCACTCGTCACATTGTCCAATTCCTGTAAGAATGAGTTCCAGTATCTGATCGCTAATAGATCTGTCCTGGCACGAAAAAAACCCAACCCAATAGGGTCTTGCAGCCTGCTTGTTTGGGCCCACATCTTAAGTGTTGTTATTGACTTGTTTCTCTACTATAAATCACGTCAAACTCCTTCAATGGATATTGCATCCCTTAGAACTATACGCATCAACAAGTGAGTACTACTGTTCCTGGTCCTTTTTTACTGGTGTCAGGTTTTTTTTCTGTGGCTTAGCTTATGAGTTCAGTTCTCTCATTTGCACAACCAATCTCATAAGGCACCAGCATGGATTAACATTGCTTTATTTACTTTCAGACGTTTTTAGGCATTAAAGTGGAGAAAGATCTGGAACGGAGACAGAGAGATAGAAGAGGTCGACGAGTGCAGTATGGAGAGATCAATGCTGGAAGGACGTCACGCTTTGGCAAGCAATGTTCACCTTACCACGCACTCTCCACA
>JAUEKY010075852.1:0-10864 GCA_031833965.1 Scyllaea pelagica
TCTCTCTCTCTCTCTCTCTCTCTCTCTCTCTCTCTCTCTCTCTCTCTCTCTCTCTCTCTCTGTCTGTCTCTCTCTCCCTCTCATACACACACACACACACACAAATACACACACACGCAAACACACACACATACATATCTCATATCGAATAAATGCAATAAAAAAAAACTTTGTGTTTATCTATGTATGCACCTATGAATGTAAGTATGTATGTACCTATCAAGAACTATTACACAAAAGGACTGGCACAGCCATAACCCTGCTGCTGCTAGTGGAGGCAATTGCATCTCGCACAACCGGATACACGGTGATAATAACGAAAAAGAAATATAACGAAATTGAAGTGTTAATGCATCCCAGTACCATTTTCATTTATTTGGTTGGAGTTTCTTTTTCTTTGACATGCATATTCTTTTACTGTACTTTCTCTATAAGCCAGAGGCTGATATGAGTGGAGGTTCTCCCATTTAGGGTACTGTGATTTGTTTTCAATTCATACTTTGATTTAACATGATCTCTCCTTGTCTACTCCGTCAAAAATGGCCTCACTCTGCACTTTAAGGTTTTCTTCCTATCTTTCCCTAGAATCCACTGAAAACAGGCAATAAAACTGCCATTGCTAGCTGCAGTCAGTCACAGCCTCACCACCCCTTGTACATGAAATAGTGGCAGGCTAATGTGGCAACAACGGGAGGCAATCGTGGAAATAAAATGAGACTACACAATCTTGATGATCCATCATCGATTTTCTGCTCATTCTGTGCACAGGGTTAAGTGTTTCATTTCATTTTTGTTATTCATTCCATTTTTGTTTTTCTTTTTGTTTTTTCATTTGAAGTTTCTATCACATTATCTATCATTCTATAAGTTTTATTGTTCCTTTATGTAATTCGAGCTGAAAATAAATCAGCAAAATGAATTTCAAACCAGTGAGTAGAATTTTTTAGATGATTGGGCGGCTTACCTAGCGCCTTTCTGACGTCATTGCATCACTGTGAGAGTTGCTTAGTTTAATGCCATATATTAATGTATATTGTACCCTTCATCATTGTGAAAAAAATTTTCATTGTAGCCTATCTGACAAAAAAATTATCCTTCCCAGAGGTTGGGCAATCTGTGTCCAAAAACATAAATATCTATTTTTGCAGTTAATTGATGTGAAAACTTTTATATTTGAATAATACCAACTAGTTCATTGCACATAAAGAAAATGCTGGACCACTTTTGATATTTGCATTAAAAGTCTGAAAAAACAGATTATGAGGGACAAGGTGCTTGAATAGACTGCAGAGACGTAATAATGTGAAGATTAGAAATGTGTCTAATATTCAAAAGAATACACATATCATACACCACTGGCCGGGCAAAACCCCTTTCTCACCAGGTGCAGGGACAAGAACGAGGTTCCCTCCACAAAATTGTTTATGGGCAACATCCCAATTGATGTTATTCTCGGCTACAAATATCGTAATTTAGTTACAATTTTGTAACATATCTGGCAAGCTTCGTTTTTACATATTCATTGTTGTTGTTCTTGGAACTGCACCTAACTGAATACAAAGGATTATGATATCCTAATCAGCTCCGTCTCATCCTTTGTTTATGATTTGAATCCATGAAATACCACACCAATGTCCTTCATTTATCTTGCCAGAGTTTATTCGGGGAAAGTGAGAAAGATTTGCAGTTTAGATTTGTCAAGGAAAGACATTCTCTCGCCTGCCAAGCATGTCGATGTTGGTCAGGTCAGTATTGTACTCAAGCTCTCTCTCAGATAGATGCTGGTGAAGTCAAGGCATTTAGATCAAAGTCGTGAGATTGTTATTTGTCAACTTCTGTTTACATGCAAAAGAAACTGCCTTTGAATAATTCTTTGCTGAGAACTTTCTCCTTCCTAGATCCTGCTATTTTTGGTAAAGGTATCACTGCTATTTCCTTCAAGAAGCTCGCTGAGTTCTGTCCAACTGTCCAGGTCAGTGATTTTGACAAGGAAATCTTGCAATTGCAGTCTGATATGGACATTTCTCCTGGTACATTGAATTGTGGGCTGGATGTGTGGAGGTCCAAAGTGTTTAAATTGAATAGGTTTCCTTCTTTAACAAAAATTGTAAGCGTTTGTTTGTCTGTCTTTACTCCACCAAGAATTGAACAGTCATTCAGTCTTATGAATTCTGTCATTTCTGAAAATAAAAGCTCCCTTCTATAAGTACTTATGAGGCTTATATGTTCTGTAAGTTGTAAGTATCATCTGTTGGCTGTGAATTCCACCACTCTCAAGTTTTATGATAGGGAAGACTGTGTTAATTCCCCTGTAGATTCTTCCCTTGCCTACCCTATACAAACTGCTGCTACAACTACAAGGCTCTCCAAAAACAACAAGAGGGCTGGTGAACCCCTTGACACTCCATCCTCTAACAGAAAGGTGACATAAAACTCTCCCTCTTTTCCTTCCTAGGTTCAGACAGACTGCTTCAACTGTGAGTACATTTCATCTTCTAATGGATTGTAATGATAATTTTTTATATTCTTGCTTTATAGCTGTATTCGACTGTAAATAAACATGGAACAACATCGATTTATGCAATAATGTAATCTAATATTATTTACTTACATGTGCTGTTGTGAGTTAACATAAATTTCTTAGGCAAAAATTTTCAGAATATGTTTATTGGAAGGTGAATTACAGGCCTGGATTGCAGTGCCACTACCCAATGTGGAGGATAATGCCTATCAGCCCCTTAGTAAAGAAGAAATGTTGAGCATACACCTCATAAAATGGAAAGTGATCACTTTGGGGGACAGAAACACAATGCATCTCAAAACCAAAGGACAGCCTCTTGTATTTCACAAAATCACACAGCCATGGAAACCACTGACCATCAGCTGATGTTGGGTTTCCTCAAGGAAACAAACGAGTGAGAGAAATAGAGAAACTAAGGTTCCACTTGTCTGGTGAGACTGATGATCCTTTACTCAAACAGAACATTAGATAATAATAAACTTACCATTTTTATTATTTTGAAAAAAATGAGAATAAACTTATATATGAATATTATAATTGAATTTTATTGATTTTGTACTGCTATACTGCTACTTTTCACTTTCACTATTACTATTACCTTCCTGTTATTGATGTTGTGAATCAAGATGTGAACCCAAATAAAGTTGTTAACAAAATAGCTTCTTCCATCTGTGAATTATTTATCCACCCATTCTTCATCATGCCTCACGGTCATAACCCAATACAGAGAACTACCGAGCTGAAAAGACTTAGAGGGAAGGGCAAGATGCAGTTGGAAAAACAATGGTTCTGGGTAAAAAGAAGCGGAGTGCCCATGAAACATTGGCCATGAAAGAAAGCATGAATATCATGTACCCACAGTTGAAAATCCAAAAACAAAAAAGAAATTAAACCAATGGGAACTAAACTTCCAAACAAACATGCCATCAGATAAGTCCTCAAAAACTGAAGAAAGGAAAAAAATTGACGTGAAGACAACAAGATCTGAAAATCCAAAAATTTCTTAATGTGTTGTCTCAAATGCGGCTATCATCAAAGATTTGGCTGATTTGCTACAAAGATGTTGAAATAACTTGAAAGCAGCAATGACCTAACATTGCATGTGGTAAGATACCAATGCATGGAGAGAGTGCAAAGATGAAGAAGGGGTGGAGATAAGGGACACTTTCAGGTTCATTCCAATATATGGAAGACAGCCAGGCCTGAATGTTGACCTCAATGAGAGCTCCTCTGCTATGAGCTGCTTTCAGTTTCAGAGCTTGGTTCACAACGAAACCATGGATCACATCACGGACTCTGTGAACAAGTTTGCAGAGATTAGGCTGGCAATGAACGCACCAGCCAGAAGGAAATCTGTTTTCAATAATTGGACTCCCCTAACTAGAGATGAACTGCTAAAACTTTTAGCTGTAATCAACGCCATGGGGCTTGACCCTCGTCCCATCATTTGGGACTATGTCTCTCTGAAACTTCACGTGCACACTCCATTCTACCACAAAATGATTCACAGTGAGAGAGGTTTGAAGCTATGCACCACACAATACTTCACATTGGTGAGCAAGACGCCGTCTGAAAAAGTAAAATTGAACCCTTTGTCCTCGTGCTGATTGCAAAATTCAATGAAGTTTTCACGCTATCCAAGAAAGTAGCAATGGACAAGATGATCATCGGATGGAATCGAGGGTGGAAGTATCAGCAATTCAACGCTTCCAAACCAAAGAAATACCAGATAAAAAGCTTCTGCCTTGCAGAAGCACCTACTTCACAGGAACTGACCAAGCAAGCAGAGTTGGATTTCCACTGGCGGTGAAAGAGAAAGGTTTCAACTTGCCTTTTTAGAGTCCAAGAATTGGATACAAGAGGAGAAAACGCTGTATGTTACTTGGAGGGATAACAAAGCAAATAAGCCAGTCATTCTTGTGTCCACCAGAGCCAAGGCTGAAACTGTCAGCCCAAACAGGGGAGCTGCAAAGCCGGATGCCATTCATGCATACAACCAGAGCATGAACGGTTGTGACTGCACAAACCAAATGGTGGGATACTACTGCCTACAAAAGGGTGAAATGCATAATTGGTGGGGGAAAGATTTTTTTCTGAGTGATGGAAATTGCCCATATCCTCTACAGCATCCAAAGGAAGCAATCAGGCAGGAAACAGGACGTGTCCCTGAAGGCCTGCAAGTCCAATCTGATAGCGGATTTGACAAAAGCTGCAGCTGGATCCCGGCCCTCCATCCCTGAAACTCAGCAGTTGGCTACACAAAATCATGGACGCCCCAGATCATCCAGCCCCATCCCCCGACTTGAGTGTGTCAAACACATGATTGTTTACACCAACGGTGGCCGAAGGTGCAAAGTGTGCAGCACAACCAGAGCCCCAAAACGCACAAATATCATCTGCCAAGACCGTAATGTGCACCTTCAACCCCCAAAAATTGCTTCAAGGAATGGCACTCCATTGCCAGTTTGGAGTAATTAGAAATTCAGCATCATGTGTAAATACACCCCTCACCTGTAAGATATTCCTCTATTGAGTCATTTTATTCAAATTCATCCAAGTATGTGTTTCTTATCACGTCGGGGGGTGGGGAGTTTTTGGAATTAGAACTTCAGCATCATGTGTAAATAACCCCTCCCTTGTAAGTGTAAGATATTCCTCTATTGAGTCATTTTATTCAAATTCATCCAAGTATGTGTTTCTTATCACGTCGGGAAGTGGGGTTTTGTTTTGTTTTTTTTGGTATTTTTGTAATTATCTTTGTCATACTGAGTTCACAAAAACATTAATAAAACTGTCCAAGTTTGACATATCAATGTTCTGTAAAAAGGTTTAAATTCAATACTGTTTATCTTTAATGGAATGAGCCTTTTTGACTGATATAGACAGTATTGGCACGTGAGATGGGTGTCTGAAGCATTCGTGATTATTGGTTATTGCCGTTGTTGTAGCAAGAAACACAGCTTGAGTGAAGTGGCCTTGTGACGGTGGTGTCAGAAGTGGGATCTATTAGGGATAATCTAGTTAAGATAAATTCAGTATATGAGATTAAGTTATAGCCTTTGTATATTGTATATGCCAGTTGCTTCTCCTGTTTGCAAGAGAAGTTGATTGATTGCCATTTGCTATCTTCACAATTCATTTTGTTCCTTGTGAGTTTTGACTTTTCAATTTGTGACAACATGGAATATCTGTTGGCTTTGGAGCTAGCCAAGGAAGCTGGTGTGAGCCTAAAGGAATTCAGGTTCAAAGGGAAAAGGAGATGAAATGGCAAGAAAAGAATAAAGGAAGGGGCGGGGGTGCGTTAAGTAGGCTAGGGAAACAAATGGCGTTAGCGAGCCCGACGGACACATAAGTGATAATGATGTCGGTATAGGGACCTCGCACCCCGGTGTTTGACCACAATAGGGAGGATTAAGACAGTTATTTGAAGCGGTTTGAGGGATTAGCTAGGGCAAATGACTTGGAGGAGGATTCAAGGGTGGACAGACTAGGTGTATTGTTGATGGGGCAAGCGGTAGATGTGTACATTGGACTGGGGGAGGATGACGGTCAGTGTTGTAAAAAAGTGAAAGGGGAGTTGTTCAAGGGGTACCAAGACTTACAGACACTCATCTCTCCCGTAGATTAAAATCCGTGGGGTCTCAACAGACAGATGACTTCACTGCTTTCCTGAGCATGTCTCCTAGGATCGGGCGATATAATTGTACCACTTAAGTTGTCAGGATATCTGTGTAAATTTCATGCATATATATTTTATATTTCAAGCTTGTGTTTACTCCCTTATTTTCAATTTTCATTTCTCATACAGGTTGACTATGGTGATGAAAATGATGAAAATCATGGCAGTTTTCCAAAGACTTTACTGCATGTGAAACTGGATTTCAAAACCAGGAGACCAGCAAAAAAGATCCTGGCAGAATATCAAGCTGAATTTAGAGCTCGTCTGAAAGCAGACCCAAAACTATGGGAAATCTACAAAAGCAAACAACAGGAGTACCACAAGAATTAAGTATGTAATTCAACAGATGAAAAGAAAGCAGCACTAAAAGCGGAGAGAAAGGAGTGAGGAAAGAAAGTAAAGTAAGAATTAAATACACAGCTCACTCATATGTTAGACATAGCTTAACCTGGTCTTTCTCTGAATGGGGGGATAGAATAGGAGCGGAATGCATTCTATACAATACATTGGAGAAGAAAATTTTACATCGTCCATAATCCCAGGTACACTTATCTTCACACATCTCCAGTTTTCTGAATCACAATTTGAAACAACCAAAAGTTTTTCTCAGCAATTTGCATAAAAGTTCATAAAAATCTACTAATGATTTTTTAAATGCATTGAGGTTTTTTTGCTTTGTTTTGTTTGTTGTTTTTTTTTGTTTACCGTAAAAGTTTTAAAAGAGAGCAGCTGCCTTTCAAGGAGGCACTGGGCCACAATTCATCCCAAGTCCCTAATGCTACCTCGGCTCCCATGGAGGTTTTCTCTCCACAGGCATGCTCCACATATGTGAGCTCAACTCCTAATGGAGCACCTGCCACCTCCCTCACAGAAAGCATCCAAGCTCCTGAAGAAAACCCTGAATAGTGCTGAAAGTTTCACTGGGACACATACCACCTCCCTCACAGAAAGCATCCAAACTCCAGCCATAATGCTGAATAGTACTGAAAGTTTCACTGGGACACTTGCTACCCCATCCCCTACTAAAAACAGTAAAAACAGTGCATTGTATAGGGTGAGAAAAGTTACACCTAAATCAAAAAAGAAAGAAATCTATATTCTAAAAAACCTGTTCCTAAAAGCATCACCCTCTGTTAAGAAGGAAATACAAAAATGGTCAACAATGACAACTAATTGTCTAAATTTACTGTTCCTTACATCAAGAACAAAAGAAATCGATTACTGAGTAGAACTAAACAGTCAGTTGTTGAATTCTAAGAAGATCCGGCGTCAATGTACCAAATATCAAATCCTATTCCAAATGTCTCAGAAGACAAAGGAAGGTATTGACAAAGCCTACACGGCTCACATTTGATGACTTTAAAAAGGCCTTTCCTGGTGTTAAAATTCTCTAAGAAATTTTTATCGCAGTAGGCCTTCTCACATTCTCAAATTGAAAAGCCTTGAATTCGTCCAGTGTCTCTGTGAGCAGTGTGAGAACATGAGGTTAAAGCTAAAAGCACTAAATAAGGCTGGGTCCCAATTTCCATCCGTTACTGACGCCATGAACGCAACTCTGTGCTCTTTTGAAGGTGAATGGGCTTCTCTCAAATGTGTTGACAGGAAATGTAAAAATTGCGGAGTTCATTTCCTTCCAAATATTCCAAGGGCTGAGTGTGAGTTGACGGCAACAGTCAAGTATGATTCTTGGGACTCTGTGACTGATTCCCGCTGCAAAGGGAAGAAGACACAGCTTGTGAAGCATTCCTCCTCTGCTTGTAGTTTGATTGATGAATTTTGTAGTTATATGAATACTTTTGCTTCACATAAATTTGTTGATCAATGGCACCGCTATCAAGTTAATAGTTTGAAGGGCAATCTTCCTTCACATTGAGCTTTGCTGGTGCTAGATTTTGCTGGTACCAAAACCAAGCACAATCTGTATATCACTCCATGAACCTGGTCACTCTTCATCCTGTAGTGATCTATGCATATTGTCAACATTGTCCCAAGTCAATGACATATTACATGGCATAGCCCCAGGAATTGACAGAACCAGTGCAGAGATGCACAGCGTTAGATGTGTACATTGGTTTGGGGGAGAATGACGGTCAGAGTTACGAACAGGTAAAAGGGGAGTCGTTCAAGCAGGACCATGTGACAGCGGAGAAGTATAGAAGGAAGTTTAGGTAAAGCAAATTGTAAAATTGAAGAAACTTTTGCCCCACTTGTGGTGCAGCTGAAGCCCTTAACGAGTCCTTGGGTAGAGCTGTCAAAGGTAAATGGGACCGTGGATGGGATGTCTGACTTCTTCCTCAGAGAAAATATTTTTTGAGAGGTGGATTCAAACTTGTGCATATACCTTAAGGAGAGAGACCTGCATTCCGTAGAAGAGATGGCAGAGCTAGTGGACCTCTACGCCCAGACCCATGGACGGCAGGGGTAAGTCCAGGGGAAGAGGGAGTGCTGCGGCAAGGAACCACAAGCCAGAAGGTAGGTGGATAGTGGAAAGGATCAGGCCTAATGCATGCTGTCTGTGTGGGTCCCAGCGTCGTGTGGCTAGGTTTTGTGATAGGAAGGGATTGTGATCTAGTGCAGCAGTAGTGGTGGAAACACCGCAAAGGATGGCCGACCGCAAATGTTTTCAGTGCGGTTCAGAGAGCCACCTTACCAGGAACTGAAACCATAAACCGTGTGGAAGGAGTGGCGGCCGTGGTGGTCGTTGGTTAAGGGGGTGTGCACTGGCGGGTCAAGATGCCCGAGACTTGTGCCCATGTTAAGAGTGTGCGGACAACACAGGGAGTTGATATTGTGCTCCCTGTCAAGGTTCCAGCCAGAAGAAGAAAACTTCCGCACTTTCCTATCAAAAGTTGGCCAGCAAAATAATGGTTCTACAAGACACGGGCTGTTCCACAGCGGTGGTCTGATATGGTCTAGTGCCCCAAGACATGTTCATGGGTGAGGAGAGGTCCTTCATCTGGATGAATGGGTTGGCTTAAAAAGGGGGAATTAAGACTAGATTCATTGAATTATCTAACACTACTCTTTACATAAGGTCCTTTGTTGATAAGATATTAGCACAAGGTGAAAAAAATCTCAAGGAAGTGGTCAATTGTGGCAAGAGTTGGATTTGCCTCCGCTAGTGGAGTCAGAAATCTGGCTGTGCTATTGACTTCTGTGTAGTAGCTCTTGATATCATAATTATCTATGTTGCTATGTATCTTTGTTTGTATCTATCTCAGTAATCTATCTATTTCTTTATGTATCTTTGTATCTATCTTAGTAATCTATCTATGCTTTCATGTATTTTTGTTTGTAACTATCTAAGTAATCTATCTATGCTTTTATGTACCAATGTACGAATGTATCTTTGCTTGTACATACCAACGAAGGTATCTCTCCATCTATGCATGTATGTACCTATGTAAGTATCTATCTATGCTTGTTCGCACCTATTCATGTATCAATGCTTGTATGTACCTATGTATGAATGTATGCATATATATACCTATAGGTATATAGGTATATATGCCTATATATGTATGTATCTACCTATTATCTATGCTTGCATGTACCTATGTATGTATGTATCTACCTTTGCTTGTATGTACCTGTGTATGTATGTATCAACCCCTGCTTGTTCGTAACTATGTATGTATGTGTCCATCTGTGCATTTATGTACCTATCTATGCATGCATCTATCTATGCTTGTATGTACCTATGTGTGTATCTATCTGTCTATGCTTGTATTAACCTATGTTTGTACGTATCTATCGGTGCATGTAAATACCTATGTATGTAAGTATCTATCTTTGCATGTCAGCACATATGTATATATGTATCTGTCTAGGCATGCATGTACTTATGTATGTATGTACCTGGGGCATGTACAAGAATGGCATGGAAATGAAAGGACTAGGTTACAAATATAAGACCATTCTACAAGAATGTCACATTCCATTTCTTTCTCTACAGTATCAGTGCTTACGACAGTGACAGCATTCGAACAACACAAGCTGGTCAATCACAACTGGTTACTTTCCACTCATAGCCTTGAGCTTCCTAAAGTGGGCATTGACTTTCTGTAATTGCACTGGAAATGGAATGTCTCTCTCTGTGTACAATGCTTCTATTCTCGCCACGACATTCTCCAATAGGAACTGGGCATTGTACAGAATGACGGGAACCTGTGGAAAATATACACCGACCATTAGAATTAGCGATCAACAAAAATAAAAACAAGTCATGCTTGCTGTTTATAACTAAATTTTTTAAAAACATTGGTTGCACTAAGGAGGAACTCCTAGGACAAGTTAATCTCTTGCCACATAGAATAGAGGTTTCACTCAATTAATGGATAAATATAAATAAAATTCCCTTTAATAATCCCGAAGGAATAATTTTTTTGTTTTGTGTAAATTCCTAGGAAAGAGACTGGATTTTCCCTGGCGTCAGTCACAGTCCACTGCCGAAAACTGAGCAATAAGGGTTAGTTTTCTAGCTCAAGGGAAAAACATTTTCACTGAGCCTGCTCCACTTATTTCAATTCATATCTTGAGTCGACTATCTTCGTCATTGAGTCTTCCATCCTCCATGTCTCACTGATTCACAGCATGCTGACACAGAAGTTGTCTTGGCACTGGTATGATAATGCCAAACAAGTTATAGGACTGTTGTTAAATCG
>JAUEKY010075963.1:0-10625 GCA_031833965.1 Scyllaea pelagica
AGTGGAAAGCTTGGTTGCTATATCTTTTACTTTTCAGAATTGCACCAATGTTGATTCATCTATTTAGATATTAACAATGCTTATTCAAGATTTGAAAAAAAAGAAATTAAATAAACAAGAAAGTGCAAAGTGGGGCAAAAGGGGTGGAATGAGTGGCAACAAGTAGTGACTGAAGCAAGCTGACTTTGCCTTGCCCCTAATACTGGATAAATCTGAATGAAGCAGAAGTGCAAGCTTAAAAAGTGAAATCAAAAGAAAAAATGAGACTGTTTGGATGAATAAGCTGTTTTTCTGTATCAGTTCCACTGTGTAATGCCCAATGGCAGTGCAGGGACCCGACATAATGTTTGACACAAGAATGCGGCAAAAAGGACAAGCCCAATTTAACATAAAAAAAATCAGGAAAACTCTGAACCAAGAGATTAAGACAAGCAGGTGGCTTGCCCACTGTACTCATTCTTGAATGATGCAAAGAAAATACACATTGAGGTGTACATCTAGGGAGGTCGAACAAATTCTAATGTAGCCTGATATTGGACTTGCAGCCTTATCTACAAAAATACGTTGCTTAGCCATTACAGGCAGATAAACAAGCTGTGATAACAGAGTTAATGTTTTACAACCATCCTAAGATTGTAAGCCAGAGAAGGCTTTTTTTATAGACTTGCCAAGGTCTCATAAACAAAACTAGGAGCACCACAGAGCACCTGTCACAAACAGTCAGGAATCCCTGAGCAGCATATGTTAAGAATAATCTATAGTTTGTATCTCTTTTGTATATTCCTTATTCTTTGTTATGTCCCTTTGATTAACTTTGAATTACTAATTGAATCATTTTCTGTGTAACCTCCCCTTTGAACTATGACCTTTCTTATACCCACCCCACTCAATGAAATATGATAGATAGCCTAAGGGAGGCAATGCACCCCTCTACTCCCTCAGTCCACCCTTTCACAAATCTTCCCCAGCAATGAGTGAGGGGAACTGCATAATTAGTCCATTATTGTTGAAGAAGAGCAGAGAAGCACGAATGGGAAGGGAGATGGCGACCTAAATATTGAGAACGCATTCTTCAGCACGGCTCCGCATACCCTCTCACTTTCAAACCCCCAGGCGCAGCCTATGGTGAAAAAAGACGGGTCCAACAAACATCACGCAGTGTGAGGTTGGAGGTTTAAGGGACCATCCCTCCTGGGGTATGAGCCTAAAAATTACATGTTTATGTTAAAGACCTCACTGGGACCAGACCTTGTGGCTACAGCTTAAAAAAAAGACCGCTCTCCGGCTTTAAAAATTCTAGCAGGATCAGCCCGCTCTAGAAATAGGCACAGGGCAAGCCAGGGCGATTACATGCCCACAAGAGTCTGACAAACTCACCTATTGGAGTTCTCGTAGTTCCTCATCTTGCGTTCGTCAGGCGGGGCCGCCCCTCTTTGCTTGAGGCTGTAGGTCTTGACGGGGACGGGGGGCGGTTCCTTCTTCTTGACGGGCAGCTGGGGGTGGGGCTCTGTGGCGACCACTGGCCCTTTCCCCTTGCCCTGGTTCTCTTGCCTCCTGGGAATTTCAATGAATAAGTATTTTGGTTAGTCATAGCTGTTAAAAAAAGGTTTTCTTTTTGTTATCAGATCCCTTTTCAACGCCCAATGGGCAGTGCATGGACCCAACATAATGTTTGACACCAGAATTGGTCAAAAAGTAAAAACCCAATCTGATAAACAAAAGTCAGGAAAAACTCTGAGCCAAGAGATTAAGACAAGCAGGTGGCTAGCCCACTGTGCCCACTCTTGAATGACTCTAAGAAAATACACATTGAGGTGTACATCTATGGAGGTCAAACAAATTTTAATGTAGCCTGAGATTGGACTTGCAGCCTTATCTACAAAGATGCGCTGCTTAGCCACTACAGGCAAAGCATGAAATTATGAGGCTAAAAAAGTTTTATCTTTCTGACCCCATTATTCAATACCAAAGATGTAGAAATCTGCAATTTTGTAGGTGTTCACTTGATAAGAACAAAGCCATCTTTGATGGAATCAGTGTCAGTATAAAGTGACTGATTGAAATATTTCAGCTCACCTTTTGTGTATCCCTTGTTTGGCACATATCTCATCAAAAATATTTTTGTTCTAGATCTCAATCAGCCATTCTATTTCAAAACCACAGAATAAAACAAAAGCTCCTTCTCTAGTGTGCCTAGCTTGATCTCTTTACCGTCCATCTAGGGTTATGGAGCGGCAAAGTTGTGATGGAATGCCAAGAAAGAGGAAGCTTGTAGCTCATAATGACATTGATATTAATGATTTCTGTCTAGCTGTGAGTTCCACACTACATCTTTAATTTCTAAACAAGATACTGGCTTCATTGGCACAGCTGGTTGAGCATCCTCCTTTGAACCGGTATGTCGTGGGTTCGGTCCCACGCTGCGACATACCTAAGTCGTAAACATCAGTCTTTTAGCAGCTACCCGCCTGATGTTCGGCATTATGGGAACAGTGCTAAGACTAGTTGGTCCAGTGTCAGTGTAATGTGACTGGGTGATATATTGACATTAGCATGCCTTGATTGAGAGGGGGCAGTAAACTCTTGACTACTGGAGCTGTTGACTCAAGCAGTTGAGCTTTCCCCTCGGAATCGGTAGGTCTAGGATTCAATCCTTGGGCACAACATCCTTGGAACATAAACATCAGGTGGTAGAAGCTGCCCACCTGGCGTTCAGCATTATTGGAACAGGGCTAGTGCTAAGACTGGTTGGCTAAGTCTCATTTAAACAATGTCACTTGCTGAGATGTTTGTCTTTTCAGTTTTATAGCCTTTTGTTTTTAAATGAAATTGTGTCCCAAGCTATAAATAGGAATTAGAAGCTAGTTTAGTGATAATGTATTAGTAAAGAACCAAAAAACACACAGACCACTCAGTATTTCCATTCTTTTTATTCTTTAATCCTTAAGTAGAAAATAAAAGGAAAAAAGAGAAAATTAACAAAGTAGAAACATTCTTGAATACTATTGGTTTGAAAGAATACAAAGAATTATCCATCAATCAATCAAGTATAGTGTTTGCAGAGAAAGAAGACAAAAAGAAAAGGTTATTGAACTTTTGCTTGCTTTAGTAGCAATAGTAGTAGGTTTATACAGTGTACATATTTTAGAATAGCGAAAAGAAATCATTAGAAATTTGTCTTTTTGGCACAGCTTTAGACTAACATTAGTTTTGATATTAATATTAATATTAAACATGACAGGTAATGCAAACTGTGATAATATGAAGGTTGAAATAGAGGGCTGTTGAAATGTGAAAGACATTTATTACTTTATACAATTGATGACTACTTAAATATGGAATGACCAATCATGAGCAAATCACAATAGATGAAGTGATCATTGATATGTTTTGTTATAAAGAAAAGTGGATCACCATTTGATAGTTATAGATACATCTCAGCCTTTTCAGGCATTTTGTCACAGGTAAGAATTCAACAAAAAGACAAAAATACAAAGATTCATAGATCAGGATCCACAATATATCTTGGAAGACAATCCAAAATGCAAAGTTTATACTTCAGCTTTAAAGCATTTCGAAATGGTGAACTGGAAACACGTATCAAACCATATATCTTATTTTGAATTGAGAAAAAAACAAACCAAAAAAAACACCCTAGAATTTTAATTCCCTTATATTGAAAAGTAAAAATAACTTGATTGTGGCAGGTTTCATATCCAGGCTATTTGACCCCATCTCTTGTGATTGTTGGCAGCGCCAAACAGACAAACCATCTATTCTATTTTTGAATTTGTTTTTTAAACAGACTCTCTAGTCATTATCAACTTTCAAAATATATCTTTTGAATCTGTTGCCATCTTCAGTTTGATTTCTTGTGCTTGACCAAATTTAGGTGGTGATACAGTAATTAGGGAAAGTTAAAAAACAATGAATTATAGAGTGAAAAAAATCTTTTCCTTCAAATATAAAATCTGCAAGTACTGCAAGGCACACCCTGTTATCGCCAATAGTTTCTTTGTAGAAAAAAAAAAGGAAACAGAATTAAGATGTTTTGCTCTGGAATACATTTTTGAAAAAATCATTTTTTTTTTACTGTTTTAGAGCAATTCTGTAACAACGCAATACATTTCTCTGTGAATTCATTGTCTTCAAGTTGAAGAGGAGCAGCAATCATGTCATCATGAATAATACCAGATGTCAGTGCCAGTGAAATCAACAAATATCTAGATCAATACAAATAAGAATAAGATAAAACCACTGCAATTGCTTCACAGACTCACACAAATGTCAACATCCTATTTTTTCATTCAAGACTACATACTACTGCACATTACATTCTTCACCAAAAGTTTAATCTAACAAAACAAATAATACACAATATAAAGAATGAAATAAATGACTGAGGGACAGCAAGGAAAGCTTTTGAATCTTTCCACATTTGAGAAAATCCATGATGTCTTGTTTCAGTTTCACCCAACAAACAGACAATGAATAAAACACATATCCAACTTGTTCCATAACATATTGGGTCATAGCTTATAAGATCTAAAGTTCCCAGATTAGACAGCTTGTGAAAGATAGCAATACTTTCGTTTCATTTGTTACTTTGCTGTTTCACGTTTGCCATTTCTTATTTGCTAATACTGGTTTTTAATAATAATGTTTACAAAACCATAAGCTGCACACCAAAATGAGACAATTGTCCAACGCACTGATTGGCTCTGAAAACAGACCATGACTTTGAACGGTGAGATTAGCCACTGACTGCAGACAATATGTCTCTGATCCTTGACTCCTGCCTGTAGACAATGCGGTGACTGGCACAAACCAGATGGATGAACACAGATTATATATGAATTCAGTAAAGAGTTAACACAGAAAGAGTATGTGCTGTTTTGTTGCTTTTAATCAATTGTTTTGAACCTGACAATAGTCAGAGATTTACAGGTCTGCTTGATTAGTCAGTCGCATTCACTGAATCTTTGAAAAAAAAAAAAATCAGAATACAAAGACATCATCTTTGTTAGCTTGAGCCAAACTAAATGTTTAAAATTATTGACCCTCTAGACCCATGTATTACATAGAATACACAAGCATATGATAATTTGCCATGCTCATGATATTCCACTAAAAGGATTGACATCTCTTTCTAATACAAGATGAATCATCCCTGCTCTGATCTGTGATGTAAACACTTTTCCGCTGTTTTTGTGTGACGAGTTCTGCTTTCCTAACTCTTTGTTTCTTATGACCAAATTGCAATGTAAAACCTCACTGTGTTTTCCTATTTGTGATGTCTTTGCATCTTGTACTAGTCTAATTAATGGAAAAAAAACTATTCATTCTTATATCTAAAATGTTTATTAAGTACTCAACTACAAATTCATGATATCAAAATCTTTTGCATTCATTTCACCTGTTTGGTTGGGTTTTTTTTTCATCAGATGAAATTGTTTGTACCTTTTACATGTGATACCAAGAAATACAGAAAGAGAAGCCGTGTGAGAAGAAAATTTGGCTCAGCCAGAAAATCAAACAGAAACCAAGCAGGAATTTGCGTATTTGGTTAGCTGTTATCAAGACATGTACCAAGAGATGCAAGAGGCTTAATTTCTGCTGTACTATTTGGGTACAGGAAACGGATCAAAGACTGGTCATGTTGAGTGACACGACCACTATTCCAATTGAAGCAGCTGAAGCAGCAGTGATAAACAAAAAAACTTTTAAATAGAAAAACTAAAGATTTCAGTTTGCACTGTCCTTATGCGTAGTGAATGCAAATTCTTATAGTTTATTTTTGTATTATTTATGTTGAATAACCTTGACCCAAAACCCCTTTTGTGTCTAACGAAAATGTAAGAGGAAGTGAGCGTGAGTTGTTGCTTTGAGAGAGGCATAGAATTGAAAGACTAAAGTAAAATTGTTGTATTGTCACAAATTGAATTGATGTTTGATTTGGTTTTAGACTGCTCGCCTTTCATCAAATGGAAGATCCACCCTCCCCGTTTTTCATACAGACTTGTGAGGTATTTTGTTAGAATTAGTTTCAGTCAGCTTTGTTGTCTAAGTCTATACTTTTCTACAAAAACTAACACCAACAGCAAAGCACAATAAAAAGTTGTGAACAACAATTACACTTGCCCTTTAGGTTTGAAAACTCTCAACAGTTTTAACTATGTAACAATCGACAAAGAGGAGTTATTTATATCTGGCATATCATCCAACTGATCAAGACTGGAGAATATACACTACAGCTTCTGGTCCAAACTGATATCTCAGTGGTCAGGAGATTGTGTGGGACAATCCCAAATAGGACACAAATCAAATCCCAATGTTGCACACCCCTGGAAACCATAGGGCATTGGCACAACAACACAAACCAAGGTTCTGATCCAGACAATGTGCTAGTGCTATGAAGCTTTCAATAAAACAGTAGCATTAATAACGAGACACACAAAACTTGTGTATTTCAACAATGACAAAGATGTGACGTTGCAGGTCTCAGGACGGTAAAGGAGTAGAAATAGTTCTGATGCCGCAAATGTTTGTAATCTTGGCATCATTCTCAATCATACTTTCTCTATGGATTGAGCTATTTCCAGTATCCAACAATCTTGTTACCTTCAACTTTAAAAAATATCCCGCCTACAACCCTTCATCCCTAAAGATGCTGCCAGACAACTCACTCTTTCTTTTGTCATGTCAAAAATTGACTACTGCAACTTCCTTTTCTATTCTATCACCTGTTCAAACATAAACAAGCTCCACACTATCCTAAACCACGCTACTAGACTTGACCAAACAAGTACCCAAGTCCACAACTCCAATGCCTCTTCTCCAGCAACTTCACTGGCTTCCTATTAGAGTCAGAATCACATACAAAATTGCAGTCATTGTCTATAACACGCTCTCTTCAGACAATTCCCCTTCTTATCTCAGACAATCAATCCGTCCTTCCAACCCAACAAGAACACTTAGGTCTCAAAATAAGCTCCTTCTTTGTAAACATGTAAACCTGTTCCTTGGCTCAAATTTTTAAGAAACAGCAAGAGACCCATCTTTTGCTCAACCCTTTCAGCTAAATCCACAATTCATGATTTTTTTTTCTTCTTTGAACTGTATCATGTCATGTGATTTTGTGCGTGAGTGCTGCATATATGAATGTTTCTATTTACCATTGTAAAGGAAAAAGTGCTCAACAAATACAATTATTATTATTATGTAGAAAGGTTGCCCTATTGAATATACATCAAGAAACCTGACTCAACCCCAGAAAAAGAACTGTTAGCTGCAGTAATTGGATTGGAATAGTTTGACCAGTGAATGTATGGTTAGGAACGGAAGTGCATATCCACAATGATCCCAAACCACTGGTAATTGAAGTTATGAGGCTCTTACAAAATATGAGACTAGAGGATGATGACTGAGTTTCTGTGTGTGAAAGGAAATAACATAACCTTCTACCTACTGACACACTGAGGCAGGCAACGGGTGAAAACAGTGAGCAATTTGAAATACAAGCTTTTCAATCTGGTAGCAAAAACTGACATTTCTTGTGCAATAATGGCAAAAAATAATAGCAGAAATAGAAAATGACAAAGTGGTTTGGAAATCACTTCAATACTCCCAAGCAGGATGGCCTTCCTCCAAAGGCTGATCAAACCCTGATGACCGATGCCATACTGGCAAGTGGAATAATCAGTGTTTGGATAACATTCTCTACATAGCAGACAGGGTTATTATTATTATTCAATGTCTCTAGGGAAAGAAGTAAAAGGAACACTCCATGATGTTGCTTTGGGCTACGACAGCATGATACAATGGTGCTGCTCCTACGTATACTGAACTGGAATCAGTGACAAGGTCAAGCAGGTAGCAAAATACTTCGAAACTTGCCAGCAAAGCAAACCCCATAACTAGTAATATACTTGAATCAGAAGGTCAAAACTATCTTTTCGTTGCGGACTTTTTTGCTTAAATTTGTATAAATGACTTAATTAGTTATGATCTCATTTGAAATATTGTTGATTTTTGATAAAATAAAGAGTGAAAATCTTCAAAATGCTCATTTATATTCAAAATGTATATTCCCATGTGTATCATGTGTGACAATCAGTAATATTTTCTCCTAACTTCGACTTCAGCAATGTGACATCAAGGGACCACCCTTAGACAACATGAGAGCTATATGATAGATGCCAACAGACAAAGCTCAGTAACCCCCCCCCCCCCCCCATCTGGGGACCCTCGAAAGGACGAGCACCAGCAGGAGAAGACAAACACTCCTACCCAGCGGGTCCCCGGGTGGCGGATAGGGGATAGCTGCGTAGCAGCCCCGGACCAAATCATGGGAGGCCCTTTGGCAAGGCCGAGTACCCATTAGCCACCCTTGCTAGGGTTACAGCATGGAGAGACGACCTTCATTAGCCTTGGATGGCAATCGCCTAGGAGAAGGCACTCCAAAAATAAACCACGGTCAGGTGGAGATCGTTAACCTTGGCTGGCAG
Organism: Scyllaea pelagica; assembly: GCA_031833965.1. Classification (NCBI taxonomy): domain Eukaryota; kingdom Metazoa; phylum Mollusca; class Gastropoda; order Nudibranchia; family Scyllaeidae; genus Scyllaea; species Scyllaea pelagica. Next base: position 8,508 of record JAUEKY010075963.1, read on the forward strand.
TTCACCTAAGAGAAGGAAACTCTGAAATTAAACCATGGGGAGGCTGGACTCATTAGCCTGGAAAGCAATCAGCCTAAGAGAGACAACTCTGATATAAAACCTGGTCCTCCAAGCTGGGGGTTGTGCGATGTGCTAACAACTCATCCACGGAAAAAAACTACATGTTACAGAAACCTCAAACCCACAAGAAACACTACACCTTGGAGAGGAGGTGGTGTCCTTATTGAGGCCTTATGTGCCACCTGGCACGAAGCGGATAGGTAACAGGTATATATTATGAAGATGAATTCTGTTGAGTGTGTGTGTGTGTGTGTGTGTGTGTGTGTGTGTGTGTGCACGTGCTTGAGTGTGTGTGTATGTGCTTGTGTGTATGTGTGCGTGTGTGTTTGTTTTCTTGTTGTTTTATTGAAACACTCATCCTATTATCATCTTAAGAAATAATCAAATGCATTTGTGACTAATGTCCTCTGAAAACATTACCATCCATTCTTATTTACTAAACCGACAATGGTAATTTGATTTGATATAGGAATGACCAAAGAAAAAAAACAAAAACATTTTGGCTATCCAATTAAGTTTTGGTCAGACTATACTTTTTAAAACGTTCAACTTCAAAAGGGTCAGGTCTACTTATCAGTCCTGTAAGGCTCTTGCTGGTTATTTGGCAGCGTTCCGTACCTCTGGTGCAATGTAATCAGGTGTACCACAGAAGGTTCGTGTGGTTTTGTCACCAAAGATGTTCTCTTTACACATTCCAAAGTCGGCAATCTTGATGTGACCCTCAGCGTCTAACATGACATTGTCCAACTTCAAATCTCTGGTGTAGGAATAGAGAGCACACGCATGTACAGTACAATGGTCTTCTGACTATTTCAACTTGCAAAGGAAGAGGTTGGGGAGGGGGGAGAGGGGAGAGGGGGGGAAAGATAGGAGATGGAAGAACACACCTAACAATTCCAAAGCAGATACTCTTCTAATGAGCTAATTTTTGTTTCTGTAGTGGGGGAATAAGAACTTTTATGGACGTTTACCCTTAAAAGGAAAAAAAAGAATGATAGTAAATCTTTGAAACTTGAGCAACTATTTTCAAGCCAAAAATTTCATCAATGCAAGAAAATCAGGTGGACAATTTTACTTACCTGTAGATGATTCCTTGTGTGTGTAAATAAAACAATCCTATGGCTATCTCAGCAGCATAAAACCTGTGATAGATCAAATAGACAAAGTCAGCTTTGATGGTAAAGCCAGCTAAATCTTCAAAGTAATATTATTCAATAGGTTAAGTAACATCTACACGGAAAATGAAATTCAAAAACATATGTTGAAGATAAAACCTTTAGGGCAAATGAAATGTAGTGAAGGAGAGTAGGCAGCAAATATCCTGTCCTAGGAGGGATTTCTAGTTGTTCAAAGCAGGGACTCATGTTGACAATCTAGTATGACGCACCAATTATCATTAACGACTTTAAAAAACACTATGGTTTAACGCCTGCTTCTACACAGTTTAGGTCACATCGCCGGTGGAGCACTCTGGACATATTAATGTGCTGCCACACAAAGATAAACGGAGAACTCACACAAATATCTCACCGAGTCACACTATACTGATACCAAGCCAACCAGTCTTAGTACTGTTCCCATAACGCCAAACGCCAGACGGGCAGCTGCTATAAACCGATTTTTATGTCTTAGGTGTGTCGCGGTGTGGGAATTGAACCCGCCACCTAACCTTTACGAGGCGGACGCTCAACCAAGTGCGCCAAAGAAGCTGGTATTAATGACTTAATGCAGAAATTGAAAATCTAAAAATCAAGAGAATTAGAGCAGTTAAAAAAGAAAGTTTGATTGTCATATTTATCTAGAATACAAAAAAGTGCCATTAAAAAAATACAACAGGATTGGATATAATGAGAAAACTAAAATAAATGTAAGAAATTATTAATTGAAGTAAGCTCCAGCAAGACTAAATTCAATAACTGTTCTCAATGGGATGGTACTTAAAGTTTCCTGGAATTCATCTCATTGCAATGGAAAAGGACCTCTATCCAATCGGGCGCCGGCGGGGGGGGGGGGGGGGGGGGGGGGGGGGGGGGGGGGGGGGCGGGGGGGGGGGGGGCG
>JAUEKY010076074.1:462-10858 GCA_031833965.1 Scyllaea pelagica
GGGTTCACAAAACGCCCCCCCCCCCCCCCCCCCCCTTGGGACAGCTACTGCTGCAAATACTAATGGTAATCTACATCAGCCCAACATATTTCAATGGGGACCATCACGTGTCCTCTGGCCAAACTCCTTTTCTTTTCTATGCAGCTCTCTAATCTAGCAGTCATCTATACTTTTTGAGTTTATTGTACACAAGCCAAATCAAATGAATTTGGTTTGTAAACCGCATAGCACTTCTAAATTGAAATTAAAATATCCTTCGAAGGATGGATAATAATGAAAACATCATTTTCCTCTGAGGACCCTCATATTTCCCTATAAATAAACTTTCCAAGCTGCTTGACTGTGTGAACAGTAACAGGCCTACTTCCTTAGCCCCCTACCACAGTCAGCGCAAACACTCGGTGGTTTAAGTAGAAACCAGTCATCCAAAAAGACTGCGCTATTGTTACAGAGGAAGGTGGCTAGGTATTGCCCGGCTTGTCCTATGACTCACCCCTCCCGAGTGGATGATGTGGTCAGCAAACGCTGATTCCAAGTTGTCTCCCTGGATGATCATGATGGTCTGCCCCTGGTCCATGGCCCCAGGGTCTTCCGACAGCAGTGGCTCCTCCTTCACCTTGACCTTCTTGTATTTGGTGGTGGAAAGACTTCCGTCAGCAGTTATCACATCTTGAGGAAACAAAGCAAGGGGAATCTGGATATATACAACATACTATTATCTTGAGCATTGGAACAGTAGTTCTGAGGTCTTAAGCAGCAAGGATAATGACACTGATAACCATTGATGATACTGATGGGTCTAATCACCCACCACCTTCTGGCCTTTGTCATGCCTTCATCATTTTTTGTTGAAAATGTGTGTGGAAAGAAACATTAGTATTTGCTTGTGTCAAAGGACATTGCACCAGGTTTAGCTGACCCCATTAGGCGTTCTTGACTAGCATGGTCATCACTGTTTGTGTTTTAGTGTTTAAGTTTGAGGGCATTCTAAATACCTCTAAACACTCTATACAAGAAGCGATTGCAAAGACTCTCAAAAAAGGTCAAAAGTGTTTTCCAAGCAAGAGTCATCATTTGAAAATCCATTCATATTCACGTATGCACTTAGTCATAGCAGCAATATTCAAGAACTGCTTGAAAAATGTTTCTTTGAAACAGAAACATTTTGAGATCAATTTTCCCCTGTAATGGATCTGGATACAACATGAATTTCCACAAAATAACACATTTAAAACGTAAAAGGGTTAATTAAAAAAACCTTGATCAAAAACAATTAAAAAATGTGTTTAGCTGCTTATTAACTCTATTATAGGAAACTTTGTATTTCTAAGCCAAAATATGTTTGAACCGAAATAAAAACTTAGGTTCCTTCAATTTTGGTTTCAATGTGTTTCCCTGTATTTTCAACCCATGTGAAGTGGAGCATGACAGCAGTGAGGGCAGAAGAAAGGCTACCATTTCCCACTGCATCGAGTGAAAACTGCTCACTTGGTTCTGATGCGGGTGTCTGTGACAGGACTGGGTGTATGATCTCCTGGATTGGGTTCTCCAGGCTGGGAGGGAAGCTCTGTGCGTTGATGGCCTCCTGGTGCTGGTGGCTGGCTCCCTTCACACTCGTCTGTAAATTCAAATCCTGTTTTGAAAAAAAAAAAAAAAAGAACAAAAATGGCTTTTAAAATATTATCTTTGCTATTTCATCTTTTTTTTTTTGCTTTTGGAGAAATGGGGCGGGGATGTTGGGTTGAAGGAGGTTTCAAATTGTAGAAATATCATATTTTGCAAAGATATTTACAAACCTGCTTCAATTCTTCCATATTATTGACCATAATCTTCTCAGGTATCACATCATTTCAATTATAAACAGTGGATCTAAACCTTTCTGTTTGCTTCTCTATACTAGTGACCAGCTCTGTCTAAATTTATAGAGATTAAAAGATAAAATGCAAACAGTCAGGTTGAATGGATAAACTTCATCTAATCAAATCATCGTGATTGCCTGAGGAGGTGTCTGTAGAAATCGGGTGCACAGAAATTTTTTTTCTTCTCATTCTCAGCGAATGCCCTCTTTTTTCTAATTCATCCCTTAGATGAACTCAAAGGAAAAGAGTTCAGAATGCTACTGTACTTTCTCTTGCCTCTCTTTGGCTAATTCTTACTTGGAAGGAAACAACGGAATAGCTTGTAGTTCCCAAACTGCTGAAAAATTCTGAGTAAAAGCTTTAAAAAAGATAGACATACTTTGAAAGTCGTAGAAAATCCACAGATATCTAGTTTACTAAAGACTTTTTGGATTTCACCCCCCCCCCCCCCCCAAATTATTTTCTTCTAATTCCACTCTTATTCCACTGAAGTCTCAGTGATTTAAATCTGAATGAAACTGACTTGCGTAATCTGAATCTGGAAGGTGGTCTGAGGGTTTCTGAAATGTGTTTTGTAGTGTTTGATGGCCTCATCTCGTCTGTTGAATCCATTCCGGCAACGATAGCAATGCCAGTGAGCTCCCTTGAATCTCTTTTCTCCTTTGATGATTCCAACAATATCACAATGATCACAACAACGCAAGATCTTTAAACCTGAAGACAAAAGAAAAAAAAAATTGGATTGAATTTTAAGCAAAAGCAGCTATAACAAAACTAAAAATTTGTAAAAAGTGATTTGTGGCTGCAACCGTTTCACAACTCAAATCAGTAGCTAGTTGTCTCTCTTTGACATGGCAGAATAATTATAAAGGGAAATGAACTTTTCTGACTTAGAATTTTCCTTCACTCTCTTCTAGAAAGTGACTTGATATCCAGCTCTATCATTCAAACAAAGTACAGAAACACTAACTTGGCTTTTCTAAAAGTGTTAAAACCAAGAAGACCGGCTTCGCTGGCACACTTTGTTGAGCGTCTGCCTCGTAACTGGTAGGTGACAGGTTTGATCCCAGGCTGCAACATATATATATGTAAGTCGTAAAAATATTTTTTTTTGGCAGCTGGTGACCTGGCACTAAGCATTATGAGAACAGTGCTAAAACTGGTTGGCCTGGTGTCAGTATAATACGACTGGGTGAGACAATTGTGTGAGTAGGCTCCTCCATCTATCTGTGTGGCAGTAGGTTAACATGTCCAGAGTGCTCTGCCTGTGATATGGCCTACACAGTGTTGAAACAGGCGTAAGACTGATTGGGTTAAACATTCAAGGAACTAAGAAAATCCCTCACCAGCGAATTCAATGCCTTTGTCTACGTGCTTGACCCTGTAATGGGCCTTGAGAATGACGGGGTCCTGGTAGGCGTCAGTCTTGACACAAAACGGGCAGTGCATGTGGGGAGCTTTGATTGGACATCTTTCATCCAAACACAACGACGGCGTGTAGTTATTCTCCGTCCCTTTGATTCTAACACTTGGATGAGTCTGCCCAGGAAAGTAAAAACAAATGTATGATGACGTTTATACTTGAAGAGAGTGAAACAAGAATAGGTTTTCTTTTAGTCAATTCAAAATATTTAAACCGAAATTTCATTTATAGTCATATACACCTTGAAAGATATTGACCAGTTGGTAAAAGAATACACAGATGCCTGTATGACAGCCTATCCATCTTCTACTTCTCTAACTAAGTTTCTGGACAAAACAAATAATCAGTTCAGTAAGTGCAAGACAGACCGGAAAAGAGATTATATAATAATTCAGTGAACAGGATTTATTATGGTACTATCAGTGCCTAGAATAATCAAATCCATCTAGATTCAAACTTTATTTGTTGGTGAACTGTTTTAGGGCACTCCTAATGGTTTGGGTTAATCTTGACATCAAAGGTTGATAAAATCGAAGCGGCTATCGGGTACATCTCCGAACATTGTTTATTTGAGGCTATTCAGAGATTTTTTTCCTGATTTACTGGGCACTAGGCCGACTGCAAACACAATCATTCGGTCACCACATTGTGGCTCACAGTTCACTATTATCTCATCGTTTACCCATCTAATTTAGATTATTATCAAATTCTTCAAAAGACAACAATATTGACTCCAATTTGTAATTTGGCGCCAACAAGGTTTTTCTTCCTTTATTACATTTGAAAAAGTGCTGTTTGAAGACAAACAAACAATAAAATTTTGGGGTCCCCAATGTAGAACCAATACAGACGAGCAAATGAGTATACAAACAGCAAGATATAATCAAATGAGAAAGGTTTAATTCGTGATAAAGGCTGACTTCAATGGACAACAACATGTGTTCAAAGGCCTTGGTGCTAGCATTCACCGCTCCATGCTGACGTGTGTAACTTGGTGTGAATGTGTGCACCAAACATTGTACTTTTCGTAAAAACTTCATCACAATTGGTCGTTTCCAAAAAGTATTTCCAGGCTTTTCGTAAATGACTTCATTCAAAATACACGTAATAATCTAACTCTTCCAAAGGCAGGGTAGACTAGTGTGGTTTGGGATCTGATAACTTTACTTTTATTTTTTTATTCCTTCTCCTTCTCACTGTGTAGGTTATTCGTCTGTCCTAGGAACATAATTGTAGGATTTGGCTCCTTCTGATGGCAAAGATCAAGATAGGTTCTTTGCAATCGCAATCATATTTCTGCACATTCCAAAAAGGGGATTTTGACAATTTTACTCTAGAAAGTCATTGGAAAAAGAGTTGGAAACGAAAACACACAGCAGGAAAGCAGTCATAGATGAATTAAACATGAACCAATCTATTATCATTGCAAATTCTTAGAAAACTGAATATACATTGAAGGTTTTGATTCGCAATATATGGACAAAGCTAACTTTGTTCTGAGTAAAAACGTGTTGTCTGCTAGAAAAAGTTTACAGACTCTGTAACTTGTTAGACGAAAGGCACGACTTGAAGAAATGCAAGAATGGAAAATGCACGAGGAATATAATGCCGTAAGCTCTTACCACAAATGCCAAAGAGTTCATTGTGTCAAAGGAGTGATTTAGTTGATTTTGATGACATGTCAAAGATAGAAAAATACTGACGTTCCTCCTGGAAAATCAAAATAAACAGTGGTTTGTGAAGATTGTGAAAGACGTCACCGTAACAGCAAAATTTTAGTAAAAAGTTGTGACGTCACAGATGTAATCACACAACATCGAAAACTTCCGCGAAATGATTAGGTGGCTTCAAATGAACCAGGTAAACAGCCAGGTTTGTCGTTTTCCAAATTTGAAATATTGCTCATGTCCTTCTCTTTCCAAACATAAAGAGAGAAGGGAGTCGGAAATTCGAAATGAATTGATTTTCTTCACTAAACTAGATGTGGAGGGGCCTCAAAACCGTTAGACAAGCTTAGACTTATCATTCCGCTTGTTTGCACTATTCTGACCTTTCCTAGACTCGAAGGCGATCATGTCCAAACCTACTTTCATTTTCAATTTGAAAACCTTTCTGTCTAATAAGATCAAGAGGTATAACCGTACAGTATCATGTTAACAAACTTACTACACGCCTTTCACTTCTTCTTTTTTTTTGGCACCTTCATCATTTGTGAAACAGGGCATCGGCGTTTCTGAGCCTTCACTTATTATGCGTTTTGGTGCAAAGACCGTTAGTTTTGAGGGGTGGTGCCTTGGCTCGTGTGTAGCACCTGTTGAAAACAAGGTAACTGAAAAACCAAGTGAACACTGGAGCATAGCCCTTGTCAACTGCACAAGAGGTATAAATAATAAAAAGGGTAATCTTTGTGCTTGGAGGTCCCGTGTGCACACTGCGCTTTGAAAAAAAACCCTTGGCAAATGGTGTAATCGAAAAGTCGGCTGCTGTCGAGGTAAAATTGAAATCCTACCACTACCACCAAAAGGTCACAGTGGGCTTATCACCTGCTTGACTTAATGCAGGGATGTTAATGTTTCGGATTTAGTAAGATTTCCTAATTTATGGTTAACTCTCAATATTTTGAGATTGTACTCGCCTTAACCACAATTCATCTAATCCGATTGTCTGTCGCTCCTATCAAAACATTTTACAAGTTCTACACATGACAGGTACACCTTCCAATTCCTAGTTATACTCTTGCACTATCTATTAATGCTAAAGGCAATAAAAAAATTCCTGTGACGCTCACATACAAATAAAACTACCCCACCCCAGTCACTTACATGACCCCCACTGTCCCCTGCTGCAGGTAAACAGTGTGTGTTCTTACGAGTTTATGTAAGGATACATTTCTGCTTTCCTAATTTTCCCATCGTACAGGTGTGTGTATGTGCGCATGTTAGCTTTCCTATTTTTAGGATACTTTTCTCTTCCTTTACATGCACACACAAAATTTCCTCTAACGAAAAAATAGGAACGGTTGGACATGTTCACACTCGAAACATATGCACTGAGTAAGACACAAACGGCAGTGAAAACACGCACACATTTTACCTGGCCTGCCAGCCGTCCACCGCCCATCCCACGCGGAGTCAGCGTGCCACTGCAAGAGTTTCTCATGTGAGTTTGCTGCCCTCATACTCTCTACTGCGTAGTCATTGAACGACAATTTAGTTTGCAAGACGGAGACCAGAGATCGTAATCGGTAATTAGTCCATGGGGATATCTTGGCGCAGCATTATCACAAATCATTCCCCTACAGCCCTGTCCCCTGTTTTTTCATTCATACCCATTACTTACTCTCCCCTCCTCCTTATAAATTTCTTTCATTCGCTCGTCTCCTTGTTCTAGTTGCAATCAAGATACTTTCCCATTTATTTTTCATCTTGCATTTACACCCCTGTTACTGTTAATGGTATTTGATCCAAAGGTATTCCATCTCAATAAGAGTCGCCCCTACACTGCAATTGTGAAAGGGTAGACGACATCTACTGAATAATGAAATGAAATGATTATCTTTGTACTCTCCTCATGGTAATTGAAAGGCATCTAGGAGGGTTATGAATGTCTTTCAGATGCTGTTGGACAGATGCACTGCAAATAGTCTTCCTTGTTCTTGTGCTTGTTTTCCTCTAAATAGTTTTGTTTGTCAAATAGTGTCATATTTTTCATATATATATTATATTGTCTGTATTTCATTCAGTTGATGTTTCTTGTGACATGAATCAGTGGAAAAATTCTCAATTGGAAATCTCAGGGGGAGCGGAAGAGACTTCAGAAGAAAGGAAAATAGAGTCAACTTCTCTTGATCAAGTATGGAATTGAGTTTATATAGAGAGATTACATTTTTTTTTTTCTGAAAACAATTCCTTCATGTTTTGAATGATTCTGATCCAGAAAACTTGTTTATCCATCCTGATGAAGAATCTAAAAGCTGCTACAAAACCTGCAGTTAGAATTGACAGTTATACTTGCACAGGCTGAACTCTTGTTGGAATGTAAGGTGTGGATGAGAATGGATCAAACTGCGCAGTCCAAACCGTCACATCGCTTGGCTTCAGTTTGAAATTTAACATGTTAAATATTTTTTTAGTTCAGGGCGGCGGCACTGTCTCTTTGATCTTTAATCAGTCTATAAAAACTTTGTTATCATTGTGTTTTTAAAAACAATTCATTTATGAACTCAGTGTGTGCTAATTAATAAAGTTTTCATGAGCACGACTTCCGACTTGATAAACTGCTTTTTTAAGAAGTTAGAATTTTTCGACATTTAAATGGCCATGATGACACTACGTTGCACAACAAGTGGATTAGCATATGGACTTAAGAGGTGTGGATACACCCTGAGTTGAGGTAAAAGTGACAAATTGGACACAGAGTTCAACAAACGATTTAATTGCAGGTGTGTAGCGGATTTAACCATCACAATGCTGTTGAGAAGCTTTGCTTCTTGTCAGTCTCGATTATTTACATGCATTAATTTTCCCGCTGTTCTCCCACTGATTGGCATGGGTGTCCCTATGGTTAGGATGCTTGCCTAGAAACCAAGGGGTACCGGAATTGATACTGCAGTGCCTGCAGTGGCTAAGCAGTGTGTCTTTACCTTGTAGATGAGACTGTAAGTCCAATCTCAGGCTACATTAAAATTTCATTTCACTTCCTTAGATGTGCACCTCAGTGTGTATTTTCTTTGAGTCATTAAAGAGTGGGCACAGTGGGCTAGCCACCTGCTTGTCTTAATCTTTTGGCTCAAAGTTTTTCCAGACTTTTGTTTGGTTTCAGATTGGATTTGTAATTTTTGACACATTCTGGTGTCGAACATTATGTCAGTTTCCTATGATGGCTTTGGTCGGTACAAGAGCGAACTGATAACAAGACAAAAACAATCCCATTATTTCATTAAGTGTCATCAAACTTTGAAAATGAGGTACCAAGATAACATTTGTCACAAGTGACAAATAACTTTTTTGTACATTGTGGTTTTAAGCAATCATATTGTTTTATTGTACATAAAAAAAACCTCTCAATTTTTTCTCAACTTTGTCTTTGAAGAGCTTTGATTTTTTCTTTTCCTTCAGAAGCCAGAGTTGGAGGATGATATTCACAATGCGTGGATGAGACAAGCTTTGCAATTTGCTGAAAAAGCTCTTGCATCCCAAGAAGTTCCTGTCGGATGTATCATCGTTTATAAAGATTCAATCCTCGCCACAGGTGGTAACGAAGTGAACGAGACCAAAAATGCCACACGGCATGCAGAAATTATAGCCATTGACCAAGTGAGAGACTACTGTCAAGAACATAACTTGTGTCCAACGGAAGTGTTCAACAACAGCTGTCTTTATGTGACGGTTGAGCCATGTATCATGTGTGCTGCGGCACTGCGACAAATCGGAATACCCTTGGTTGTGTACGGCTGTGCTAATGACAGATTTGGAGGCTGCGGCTCTGTGTTGAACGTTGCTGAGGATAAATTCATCTCGCCTGATATCGGTCCTTGCTTCGATGCGATTGGAGGGGTGCTGGCCACGGAGGCAGTGACGCTGCTCAAGGATTTTTACAAAGGAGAAAATTTGAATGCACCAGAATCAAAAAGAAAAATAAAGACTGGCAATTGAGAATTCTTCCTTGTGGCATTTATCAGTGGTATGTTGGGATGCACTATTTCTTTCTCAGTTCAAGCCATGTCTCTCTCTCTCTATCTACTTACTCTATACTTTGATTTATGATGAAGCTTTTATTCTACTCAAGCGTTACTTTTTAATGTTTTCTGTGTATTACATTTTAACAATCAGGGAGATAGTAGATCTATGGGCCACAATGATGCCATATATATGTGGTTTCTATTAGGCTGACAACCCTTGATCAGTCATTTTAATTTTTTCCTCGGAAAGATATTTTCATGTTGTCATATTATATTTTGTAGAAAATTTGTTTTTGCCTGATGGGGAAGAGTTGGTGAATTCATCTCTTAGAATTTAACGTTGCCTCTTGTCTCATCCGTGTCGACAGTGTTGAAAGATGATTGGGTTTGTCAGGATGCTGCCACCAACCCTTGCAACAAGGTGCTCTTCATGCTCTCTCCGAGAATTGCGAGCAGCCGCAAGTTGCAAGTATGTCATCATAGAATAAGTTTAAATGAACTCTAGTTTTTGCTTTATTATCAAATTGCGAAAATTACATTCTGTTTATGAAACTGTTTGAAATTTTTTTCCCAAAACAAATGATTTAAGATTTGATATCCAACTTTGTTTGTTTTTTGTTTTTTTGCTATATTTGTGTTTTTGAAACTTAAGTTTTAGTTGCCATATCAAAAGATAATTTTTTTTTTCTCATATTTTTTTCATTCTTTTTTTTTCCTTTAGTCAGTGTTATGAACTGTGAAATCATTAGTTTATAGTTTCTAGATTAGGATTCTTATTTTTGTTCAAGCTATCATTGGCATGTAAAATGCATGCATAATCTTTGGTTTCTGATTATCATTTTTTTTCCCTTAGATTCTCATCCTCAAGCGCAAGCCCTGCAGGTGACAGGAAGAGGAAACGGCTGGTGATCCTGGGCACGGGCTGGAGCAGCTACAGCGTGCTGAAGACCATCGACAAGAAACTGTTTGACGTGATTGTCGTCAGCCCCAGAAATCACTTCCTCTTCACCCCGCTCCTGGCAAGCACCACCGTGGGTACGCTGGAGTTCAGGTGAGGCCTTTTGGTCTGATAGTGCTCACAGCACACACTGTTGTAGGGATGTTGGTTGGTTCAGTCTGTGGAGTGTCTAGAATCAGACCTGGTGGACCTAGGGGGCGTTGGAGTTCAGGTGAGACCTTTTGGTCTGATAGTGCTCACAGCTCACAGTGTTCTAGGGATGTTGGTTGATTCAGTCTGTAGAGTGTCTAGAATCAGACCTGGTGGACCTAGGGGGCGTTGGAGTTCAGGTGAGACCTTTTGGTCTGATAGTGCTCACAGCTCACAGTGTTCTAGGGATGTTGGTTGATTCAGTCTGTAGAGTGTCTAGAATCAGACCTGGTGGACCTAGGGGGCGTTGGAGTTCAGGTGAGACCTTTTGGTCTGATAGTGCTCAC
>JAUEKY010076185.1:0-10856 GCA_031833965.1 Scyllaea pelagica
GGCCTTTTTGGCCTTCCACAGGTGATGTTGCCATTGTGTCTGGGCATGCTGCTTTTGGTACTGAGCACAACCTGGAGCCATCTATTTGTCACGGGGTCGTATCAAAGGTCTTAGAGAGGAGTGGAGAGCCAGTTTTGATTCAGGTTCAATCACTATTCATATTTCAAAATATCTTTCTTCTTTTCATCCATATATTTCCTCTCTTCATCTGTAATGAAAGTGCTTTTTCTTTTTTGCTTTTGGAATTTAAGAATATCCCATGTTGAATGCTTAGGAGGTGGATAGGACTTATTTTGAAAAACTATTTGTGAAGGTTATATCTTTTGAACAATGTCTGACCTGTAAAAAAAAGCAATGGTCTCTACTGAATGAATTTCCAGTCAAAGAATACAAGCATTTCAAAATGACAATTTGATGCACCTATTTCTGCCATTTGCTAAATCTTTCTGTCCATTAGACATTTCTTGCCCGAGTCAATCACTCTAAGCTTTTGGGTGACGAATTGAACCATGTAAAGGGAAGACTGTTTGACTACATAGTAGGTACCTCAAATACTAGAATGTTCAACTAATGTTCAAAAATGAAATGTTACGGACTAATGCCCTGATTTAACACTTGATAGGTCACACAACTGGCCAAGCACTCTGGACATGTTATCATGCTGCCACACTGCGATAAACGGAGGACTTACACAAATATCTCACTCAGTCACGTTATACTGGCATATATACTGTCTTAGCAATGTTCCCATTATGCCAAACGCCAGGCAGGCAGCTGCTTAAATATGGATTTTTATGACATGGGTATGTTGCAGCCAGGGGTTGGATGAACACACAACCACTTGTGCCAACAAAGCCAGTAAGTAATATTGCATCTGTCACCATTTTCACAAAATAAAGAAGGTGTCAGAAATTTTTCCTGTTTCATGATTCAGCAGACTACAAGAGGCAATTGGTTTTCTGCTGTGACCAAGTCAGAGGACAAAAGCATTTAAGGCAATCCCACCTTAATAGTTTCTGAGTAAATAATGACTTGCAAAAAAACAAAACTAACGGTTTTGCAAAAAGATCTGCTATAAACTAACAACAGAAGATAAAACCATGGGATTGTTTTAAAACAACTCCCTGAAAACTTGAAGTAAAATATGTGACCGCACTCAAAAAGTTTTCTCAATGTAATGAATGTAATTCAGCCAAGGACATATTTTTGGCAGGCGATTAAAAAATTCTAGGGCCTATGATAAATCTAGAGATTAGAACACTAAACAGTCATTGATTTATCTACTTTTTTTTAACCTCTGTGTCGATATTCCTATCTGTAAAAATTGCCATTGTGAGATATCTATCTTTTTAGGCAGTGTCTTACTAAGCATGAAGAGACACCCAGTTAGGTAAGCCTTTTATCAATATCTACAAGGAATGAAAGTGCAAAAGAGCTGTTTTATGTATCACCATGAAAGGCAAGATACATGATTTAGTTTGAGTGTGACCTCGTGGCTGGGTATGAGATTCCATACTTTTGACCCAGAAAAGTGGAAAGCCCCTTTTCTTTTGTTGGCTGCTCACTCATTTCAAGTTAAAGGAACAAAGCTGGGAAATAGTTATTTCTTTTCTCGTGCCTTCTAAATTTTGTCAACAGTACAATGTTAGCATTGTGCAAGATGAGACTGATGGAAGATTTATAAATGACTTTTGTGTTTGGATATAATCCAAAAACATTTACTTGTCAAATAAAAGATGTCCATAGTCCTAAGTGAAATCTTTGGCTTAGATGTGAATATACCATATCAGAATTGATGTCCCATTAAAGAAATTGGACATTGTGGGTTTGATGTATCGGTGCTATTATGTCATCTCAGCTCATCATTCTTTATGTTTTATGATCAAAGGCTGGAACTTGACCTGACTTTGAAAAATAATGTGCATGTTAATACTGTCTGAGTGCATGTCCGTGTGCTTTTACACACTGCAATGAAATACATGATTACACTTAGCGATAGTTTTCATGTTACATGTGTGCAATGCAGATGAACACTTTTAGCAATAAAACTCACATTATTATCATCATTGTTCAGAATATGCCGTATTGAATGTTTATTAACAGCGGTGCTACTATTCATCCTTTACTATGAGAGGGTTTGCTTCTCCTCTGTTACATTTTCATTGCAAACAATGGGTAGTTGAATTTGAAATACATCTGAATGTAAATGATCTATGGTCATAAAATGTGAAGTTTGTTAGTGGTTACATTTTCTACTGCAGACAACGTGTGCTGTCCATGCCGGGGTGAGCGGGGGACCTCTCCTTTCAGGGGACAACCGCTTGGTGGGGATCGTGGTGTGCAATGTGAGGTAAGCAGTTACTCGCAGCTTCACTTCACATTAATTTTAGAATGAGGGCATATAGGAAGAGAACTATATTTCTCTCAAAGTTCTAACTATTAAGGTGTGAATAATGCTCATTCTGTTTTGTTTTTTTTCACAATTCTATGCATTTTTCACTACTTACCTATTTATTCCTTATAAGCTTTGAAAACATTGTAACACACCTACTTCTACACACACTGCTTGTTTTAAGATCCTGTGCCAAACTTCGAAGTCATTTGAAAATGAGCTGATGAGAAAAAAGAGCCACATTATAATTTTTTTTGGGGGGGAGATTAAGAGAGCAATTTACAGGTCTGATTCAACCAAAAAGAATAGTACAACCTATCTCACCCAGTCACATTATACTGACACTGGACCAACCAGTCTTAGCAATGTTATCATAATACTGAATGCCAGGGACTGTACTGACAACCTACCAGGTTCCAGGGTAGACGTTCAACCACTGTGTACCCATAACGCCTATCATAATGATGATAGTAGGAATGATAATGATGATGATAATTGTCTATTCCAATAAAGCATCGATGGTCATCATCCCATTATTATAATGATAATAGTTATTGTAGTAATAGTGATAATAAAGTGGATAGATACTCAATGTTTTAAAGTTATTATGAAATACATGGCACAATTCGGCACAAGAAATATACAGTAATTGTCATACTAATATTGAGATAAAGACATTGTGCAGAAGGTATAGAATGATTTTGTACCTCTTACATAGAATAATCAGATGTAAAAAAGACATTATATTTATAATGTCAATATGTGATGATAGGAAAAGTTGGTTTGGTGTTAAGCGGTGATCTGACAACAACAAAATGATCATAACGCCCAGAATGGGGAAATTTTACATTGAAGCCATCAAGATTACAATAGGAGATCACCATAGTTTCCATCCGGCATGGACAGCACCAGATTTATTAGATTTGTTATATCTTAAAGAGAAGCAAATGACAATAATTGAAATTGCTTAATACACTTTTTTTTTGCGTGTGTGAACAGGAGTTCCAACAGCGATGCCAGCTTTCCTCACATTAATCTATGCATTCCTGTTGCAACTGTGTGGCCAATTATAAAGAATTTTCTTCATACCAGAGGTCAGTGTGTTTAATCTTTATATCCTCAGTAAAGATTTTTAAGATTTTCTCTGCAGTAGAAACTTAAATGTTTAGATTATTAGTTTTCAGGCATTCTATATATTTTCTCCAATTATCTGTTTGCAGGCATTCTATGTATTTTCTCAAATTATCAGTTTTCAGGCATTCTATATATTTTCTCCAATTATCAGTTTGCAGGCATTCTATGTATTTTCTCCAATTATCAGTTTTCAGGCATTTTATATATTTTGTCCAATTATCAGTTTGCAGGCATTCTATGTATTTTCTTCAATAAAGCATCAATAAGTCATCTTTCCATCCATAATAGATATTTATCTGTGGTGACTCCTGTTGTAATCTTGATGGTTTCAATGTAAAATTTCCCATTCTGGGCATAAAGATAATTTTTTTGTTGTCGGATCATCACTTAACATTATTATTATTTTATTAACATTAGTATCGCCATATTTTGTTCATCAAATTTCTGGAAAACTTTGATATCAGTGTAATGAGATAATCAGACATTTGAATAATTAATGATACTATGTGGCTACATCAGACCCACCAAGTGCTCCGAAAAAAGTGGAGTGCTCCGATATTGTAGCCATTATTTGAAGGTTTTGAAGTAGCGTTCCTATTTTCCCCCACTTTTTTTCCTCTCATTCCTTTTGTTTCAATAAGGAATGCTCTGTTTGTTTTCAAGGAATGCTCTGATTTTTTGGTTCAAATTGTTTGCAGGTCTGGTACATTGAGTAAAAATGTCTTCATACCTCATATCAGCAAAGACCATAAATATCACCTTTTTTTCTGAAGAAAAAGACTAAAGATGATAAGCCACCAGCTACACAGAAGGGCTACAAGACTTGCAATGGGAGTTGATTTTCTTTCAAGCTGAGCTTTGAATGTGTATGTTGTTATTAAACCAAGCGGCTTAAAAGCAAAAGCAACATAAAGACACTTCATTATGATTAACTTTTATCGAGTTGTCTTTGTATTGTGAGATATATTTCAGTTTACAGGCTCATAACTCATAAAAACCCTGATGTAATCATTACTCAGTTGAAGTTTAGTTCATAAACTTGTTTACTTTTATTGTTTTCCAGATAAACATCTGCTCACTCAGTTACGAGTAGAAGATTCTGCGTTAAAAGAGCTTTGGAGTCTTGGAACCAAGACCTGTCAAGGTAAATTCATCTTTGCTACCTTATCATGACTGGTAGCTTTTTTGGGTTTTTTTTTCTTTTTGTTTATTGGAAAGGGGGTGGGGATGATTAAATCTTGAACATTTTAACCAACTCCAGGCAAGCCCAGTGACACCAACAAGGGGGTATTATAAAGTTAGCCTTTTGTTTATCTCTGTGCATTATATTAAGCTGTCTTGAGAGCTCTGCTTCTAAGGTCATCTATTCAGTGTGCTTGAAAAAGGTGATACATTCTAACATAAAAGAAAAAAAATATGTCCTGAAGTTTGAATTTAAGAATATTGTATGGAAATACAAGTCTGATTTGAAAACAAATGTTTTTTGCAGCTGCCATTTGATGTCACCAGTCTCTTTAACAATGTTTTTTTTTCCTCACAAATGCTCACACATTACATAACATTCCTAGTTTTGTAGTGTTTGCATCTAAGAATGCAACAAAAATTTAAATTATTGCAGATGCACTGTTTAATTTGCCAGATTCACATTGAGAATAGTGATTTCAAGAATCAAATTGAAAATCTGAAAATTGAATGCAAATATTCTGGAGAGATTACAATAACCTAAGCAGCTAGTAACCATTAACTGTAACTGGAATGCCCCATAGCTTTGAGAGTAAATTCTAGATATTATTTCATCAAGAATTTTGTTTGAGTGGGCAGCAATCAAATCTAGCTTTCCATTTGTATTCAAAAACGTTTTCTTTTTTAAGTTTTAACATGAACCTGCCATTACCTTTACTTTGACAATTTGCTCATGTTTTATCAAAACAAACCTTTATGTTTCACGGATATGATTCAAGAGCTTATTTCAGCATTATCTGAATATTTCATACTGTTATTGGTCACTGGATAGTGTCAATCAACATTGGATATGACAATCAGCAATGACTAGAAATAAAAGTCACCTAATATGATGATGAAGTGTATCAAATGAAAGCCCTTGCTGAGACATATCTGTCGATATTTTTTATCCAAAATTAGGGTATTTTGACAGAGATAATGGCAACCTGATAAAAAATTATTTCACTCAATTGAATACTAATTGTAACAAATATAGGTATCATTTGTGAGGTCATTTGATACAAAAATCCCGTAAATTTTTGGCTTGTCTATACTTTTGCCATGTTTAGAAGGCTGTATCTCCTGTAGATGAAATTTTTTAGCTTGGGAACAATTAATGAATTCAGATTAAACAAATCAAAATCAACAACAACAATCTACTTTAGTAGGATCCCAAACAGAAAGAAGGGTCTTGCAGCAACCTTTAGCTTCCTAACTATCTGCTAATTCAATTCATATTATTGCCCATAACTTGAGGTATGATACCCAGATAATGATGAAGTATATTCCTTTCAGTTTTTTATGAATGTAAAAAGTAAACGTTTGTTTAGCCATGTGTGCAGCTGCATTGATTCCAGAGACAAAGTTTTAGGAGTCCGTAATTACAATATATACTAGGGATGTGCTGTCCCAATTATGGAAGGGATTCCAATTTGAGTATAATCTCAATTCTGGACTCACTTATATGATTCTGTTTTTAGACTCAATTCAGCTGCATACAAATTTAGAATAATTATATATCTTTTAGGAACTTATTGTTATGCTTTATTATAATTTTACTTTTGAGGATAAGATTTGACCCGAGTTTAATTACAATTACAATTTGGGTGTGCTTTCTAGGGGACTCAGTGGCTCAGTGGTCATGGCTCTATTCTCTGAAACAAAAGGTTGCAGGTGTGAGTCCATATGGGTATAAAAATCACAAATATCCTCCTTTTTCTTTCCCTTAAAAACAAGCAAAAAAAAAGAAAATTTTAAGAATCAGAGTAGAATTTTGTGTGTTCCCCCCTGGGAGGTTGTTTTTTTCCCCTATGAAATCAAACCTTGTTTCTATTTCTCTATGCATTTCAGACAATAATGTTCATCTCAGAAGTAAATTATGACGATTGGGGTCTACAGCCCTTGGTGGTTCTGAACACATTGTGAGGGTGGCAGCGATCCAGCACTACCTCATGGCCAGTGGGATAGACTGATCGACCATGTCTTTCTGAGCCTTCACTGTGCCCTTACATAAAGATTTTATATACAGATTTTCATTTTACTTTCTTCTCCTCAACGCATTCTGTTGTTCATACCAACTTTATGCCTTTCTTAGTTCAAAAGCGGGCGGTTGGTCCTACTTCTGTTATGTGTGCTTTACTGTCATCCTCATCCTTCTCCATCCTTCTACATGTTCCTCCTTCTGTAGTGGTGGCTGCCTCATTTGCGTCATTTTGATACCCGATATTTAGGTCACTTTGCTATCTAGATGGACTGAGTATTTTGTACACAAAGGGCGGTAGGAACACCTGGGTGGGTTTCCTTTAGTTTTCTAAAAACAAACAACTCGTTTTAATTTAAGATGTGCTGATGAATGAGTGACAGGTTCCTTTAACTATCACAGAATACAAAAGTATGCTGATGTCAATGAAGCTGATGGGCGATTTAGTATACAAAACTGAGGAGAAAATATTAACTTGTGCAGATGCTTTATTTGAAAAAATAAGTAATGAAATCAAACTGGGTAGAGTCTAGATGAGTAAAAAGTTCTCAATGTGGATTTGGATAGTCTATGATAATAATCTAGATACAGCTTTACACGTTTTCCTCATCCTTGCTTGGACAGAGTGGTTTGGACTAGGAATCCGTGAAGTGAGGATTAAATGAATTCAAGAAAAGAAGGGTGAGTTTAGAGACGATGGATCCACGGGGATGAGGAAAACGTGGCAGACAGTATGTAGACTGAGAAATGAATGAACCCAATAACGCCAATAAATATCATCTACATAAAATATTTGTATTAATAGTATTAATGGAAAGGAGGCTTATCTAAATCTAACATCTCATGATATCAGCTGGGAAGGAGCAATATCTTACAAATAAACACTCTCTTCCACTGCTAACAAAGTTAATAGATGATCCCTTTAATTTTGATGCAATCACTGGATGAAAATCCAGGAAGAAAAGGAAGAAAAATCTATTTCGGTGGTAAGGTGAAGTAAGGATTAGATTATATCTCGAATGAACAAGAAAATCTGTCATACATTAAGAATTCAGTAATTCAGTATCACAAGTGAAAATTGGGAGAACTCTTAGCTTTGTAAAAAATACTTTACACCATGAATCTTTAACATGTTGACACAGACATATCAGTGATAATATCAGACATCAATCCATCACATTACGGTTTGCAGCAAGGACTTTGTTTAAGAGTATTGTTTATCTAATTACGTAGAAGTAAAATAATAAATACAAGATTTGATTAAAAAAGCGAGGACAAAACAAGCAAAATTAAAACAAAAAAAACAACCCCAAAGTAATTATTACAACCTATTGCATCACAAATTTGGAAGAAAACTTTTCAACTGACATTTACTGCTACACGACAGGCGACAGTATTATGTAAAACAACAGTTTCTAATGTTTTCAGTTCACTGAATTGAGGAAAAGGGTTGACCAAGAAGAGACAACTCACTCAATACACCTAAAACTTGTCAGTGTAAATATGTGTATGCATTTCTAAAAATTAAATGAAAAGACTAACCAAATTTAATCTAATTTTTATATATCAGTAACACCAAATTATTTTAAAATGCTTTCTTCACAAACAACATTGAATTCTCTTCCATCTTCAAAGGGGAGAAGGTGATGTCCGACCTGTGGAAGAACCAAAACACATTTTGTTAAGGATAAATGTCAATAAAAAGAGCACTCTCTTGTGAATAATAGGTAAGGTAAAATAGGTTCAAGATAAAGAAAAAGAAAGATTTATCAAGAAGAAAAAAATGTCCTTTTGATATCTGAGGCTTTGTTATAGCCGATGTAATAATTGAGGTCCACTGTAGTTCTAGTTGACCAGATTGCCTCTTTGTAGTTGAAGACTGCACATGTCAGTTCTTTTCCCTCACTTCACAACATCTTACAGAACAGCCTAAAACATATTCTCAACCACTCATTCCTCTTCCTCCCAGATCCCTCATTCCAATGCCTTTATCCTGAATTCATTCTTCTTTTTTTCATCAAAAAGAAAAAAATTCTTTTGATTCATGTACCTTCCTCCATACACAGATTCCTCATTCGAATGGCTCTGTCCCAGCAAGGCATGTACATTCCTCCATACACAGATTCCTCATTCAAATTGCTTTGTCCCAGCAAGGCATGTACATTCCCCCATACACAGATTCCTCATTCAAATTGCACTGTCCCAACAGGGGTGAGGAAAACCTGTTATGCACCATATTTGGCTCTATTAAACTAACCAAGTTTTTTATACTAACTGGCAGTGTTTTCCCATGGATCTTGCTTCTCCTTGCAAATATGCCTTTTATTCCTGAATACTCTTTATTCTTTTTATCTGCTTTCAGCAGTTGGTTTATTTTTTTTTTTTCATTTATTTGTTCCTTGCATTTATCTAATCTATCTGTAGTTTCTTGTTTCTCATAATCATCTTTTTCCCCAACCCATCCCTTCACTCTTCGCTTTCTAACCAACTTGTATTCTCTTTTGTCTTTGTATCTTCCTCTTCCTGCTTCCTTTCTATTCCTCTTTACATTATGTACAGTTCAATCCGGATAAAGTCACCTCGCTTCAAGTCAACCTTGCTTAAACTCAACACTTTTTGCCGGTCCCGGATTGCACTGTTAAATGTAGTCCTCCCATTTTCTTTTGTTAAATATATATCTAACTACAAGTCATTCATCCTTACTTGTAATTTTTGTTTGTGAGGAAGATCTTTGGTCAATACCTGGTTGCTTTGTCTTGTGCTTATACTTATAGAGTCAAAACCATTTACAGCAGGTCTTGTTATGACATTGACCCTGATATAACAAGAAATTTTTTCAATCACTTTTTTTATCCTATTTGTTTCTATCAATACTAATCAATTATTGCTAGGACTAAACTAAACACTGTCCAATCTGCTTTTTTAGCACGGATGTAGAGATGGGCTCTCACAACATATGCTTAGTCTACGCCTACTAATAAACATATTCTAGGCTTGCACCTGACACCTTGCAAATTGCCTAGAGCACAAAAACCAGCTAACCTCTGATCATGTAGGCTACTGAGGTCTAATCTAAAGACAGAAGGCATAAGTGTGCACAGTGATCTCAACCTTCCCATGCACACAGAGGTACACTTGGCTAGGCTAAGCAAGGCATGCGCACACATATACACACGTGTACCCACTCACACACACACAAACACGCTAAATGCATTCTATAATCCAAAAATTATTGGTCTGCCCTTATCTTCCTCGATATCTGATATAACAGAGGGATCTGACATGACAGGGATCTTATACAACAGAGATTTTTCTATTGGTCTCATCCTCCCTGCTATATTGTTTGTATGGGCTTCCTACACTTTGTGGTGTTGTATTGGCACTCACCTGCCTGGTCTGCCCACCGACAACCACCTTGGCTACTAGATTCCCTGTGTTGCTGATGGCACCAGTACTCTTAGAACAATCTAATTCAACAGTGGTGCGTGATCTGGCCTGAATATGATGAGGACGCAAGGGGATTATTGGAATCAAAATTGAATACATGTAAATGCAATAGTCATTTTTGTATTTGTAAACTTATGTGGACAGTTTTGTCATATCAACTTTAGCTTTATATTTCATTACCAACATCTGCAATGTCACTTAATCCATTTCACTTCCATTCTCACATTTGATTATCAACAGTCTTTGTTTCAACTATTTCTATCACAATTATTCTTGATTATCCATAACAACAAACATCAATTACATATACTCATTAAGAAACCAAAAAAAAAAAATCATAAGACAAGCTTCAACATGATGAATAATCAATTTCAGTTTGTATAATTTTGAGCGCTCTCTCGAAAATGAAATGATAATGTCTCAAGCCTACAGGAATGCAGGGGATCATCTGCTGTATGGCTTTAAAATTTATCATCAGATCAAATTTAACCATAACATGTCAGTTTCAAGCAGACATCTAAAACACCCTAGAGAAATACTTTATATATCTGATGTTGAAATTCTATTGTGACTAGGCCTATATGTTCCCGGAAGGACCAAGAGAATTTGAGCCTTAATATAAAACAGTGAAAACCCCCCCCCCCCCTCCCCCCCCCCCCTCTGAAAACAACACTATTGATT
>JAUEKY010076296.1:0-10856 GCA_031833965.1 Scyllaea pelagica
TTTTTTCAATTGTAAATCATCCCTTTTTACTCTTGTCCTGTCTTGTGATTGTTGGATCTATCACTTTCTTTACTCATAACTATCAATCTTACTTTTGCCCATCTGGCGCTGACATGGCCTAAATTGTGCCGATAGCGCCGTAAAACCCTCAAGAAACAAGTGTGTGCTTGAAACACATTGGGGGAAAATGTAAATGTAAACTGGAGGAGACTTGATAGGATACTTTGTCAGCTTCGGCATCAGTAAAAGGCTATGCAGTAGCTGCTGAGACCACTTTTACTCATCCCAGCCTGATCTGTTATTTGTCCATTAGGCTTTGACCCTGATCACGGATAAATCTGATTTTGATCATACTGCTCAAACTGTGGTTTGAATAGTAAGTAAATGCAATATTTTCAATGAACAATTATAACACATTTGTCAATGAACAGACCATGACTTTATGCCGTTTTTGCTAATAGATGGGCTGTTTAAGATGACTGAGGGATGCAATTGTGGTGTGCAGATAAAAAGCTCAGGGGCTTGGCATTGAAACAGCTCCTTGGGCTTGGGGAAGACACAATGATAAATAGGTTTTTTACAAGGGACATTTTGACTTCCTTGTCTAGCATCTTATTTTAAAGTTATTTATTCATTTGTTAATGAAGGAATTTGGAACAAGGCTGAGAAAGAAGAGTATATCAATTTTATCTTGTTGAAGTCATTCTAGCTTCTTCCATTTGAAGAGATTATTGAAGGCAAATTGTGAATTTTTAACCATTGGCACCTCTGCTTTCCTTTATTTTTTCTTTTGATTGAGGAAAACGAAAATGAGATTGGTGTTTTATTTTTTCTTATATTGTCTCTAACAGACCTTGTGTAGCAATTATTTTGTCCTTACACTTCTGACCGATATGTTTCCTTTTTCTCCCTTTTGTGGTTTAGCCGTCTCCTGGGAATCATCACCAAGAAGGATGTCTTGCGACACATAGCTCAATTGGAAAACCAGGATCCAGAGTCCATCCTTTTCAACTAAAGGTCCGCCATTTACTTCTTCAAGCAAGAAACCACTCCAGTAATCTCACAGAAACTCGAATGGAGTGAAACAGATTGCTTTGTTGTATATCATTATTATAATTAATGTTATCATTATTATTGCCATTATTATTATTATCATTATTATTATTATCATTATTATTATTATTATTATTGTCATAGTTCCAATTTTCAATATTGTTATACATCCATGCGTATATGCTTCTCGTTACCTATTATTTGATAATATGAATTTGAAAGTAAAAGTTGTGCTTTATCATAGTTTATTTTTGTGCAGAGGGAAATTAAATTGATTTTCAGAAAGCAGTGTGCGACCATGGGGAGTAAACTGTAGATCTTTGAGAAAGATTTGTCATTTCAAAAGTTTTGTCTCGTTTATGAATCTCTTTAAGAAGGGGGTCTTGATCTTGATCTTGATGGTTTGATTCACAAAAGGCATGGGGCTGCCCATATATGTAAATGTTCAGGTTACAAGAAACTGGGGTTTGGGTCTGGTAAACAACACATCATGCTATAGTGTGGCAAATACCCTGTTGGCCTGGTTTTGAGAATCGTGTTACGTTTTCTCACCCAGGAAACGAGGAGGCCAAAAACCCAGATGAGTGCTCCTCCTTCATTAGCAGCTAGTCGGGAAAGCTTGAATGACCCGCGCACATCCAGGTCCGCTACGCCAGTGGATATGAGTAAGAGATTTTCAGCTGATCTTACGACACTCGATGAGCTGGACTTACATGGTCATGTGGCGCCGCCTACAGCCAACAAAGGTGAGCTTGACTTTTATTGGGGGGTTTGTTTTTTCTTCTTTCTCTGAAGTAACAATTGTTTCTCTCCCAAAGTCTGTAGAACTAAATGACAGCCAGATGAATGAATATAGCTGAAGGTGATAACAGTTGTGAAGTGTGAATTATTTTTTAACAACATTAAAAAACTTCTAGTCAAGGGCATGTTTCTTTTCATTTTTCTAGAATTTATTTTACTCTCCGCCACCCTTCTTGTGTGACTAATTTCAACACTTAATTTACAAAACAAGTGACCAGGCAAACAATTTTTATTTATATGATTTCCTTTTTTTCTAAACGATTGTGTGTTTAAGTGTGCAATTTTGCTCTTTATCAATGATGCTCTTAATATGCATGTATTATTTTTCAGCTATATCCTAATATTCATGTATTTATATTCGATGTTTTGGTGTTTTGGAAGGTTTGAAAGAAAGGGGGATACAGGTTGGGTTTTATTTCAAGATATCCATTTTTTTTTCTTTTTGTTTTGTTTTGTTGTAAATCCTTTTATGGAGGATCTGCACAAAAATGTATAGGTGTTCCTTCTATTTTGCTGTCTCTGTAACACCTAAACATGAAGACCTTGAATGGCACATGTACTGCAATATCTCTCACTTGACAGCCAGGCTTTGCGCTCTGCTAGTGACATAGACAATGTACAGTTGTCAATTAGATGACTTGAAGTATTGGATAATTTTTTTCAAATAACTTCTACTAGATTTCTCTCTCTTCTGACTCTCTATTCACCTTGATCTTACAACCATTGTTGAATACATTTGCCACTCTCTTTCATTTTCATCTTGAAGAGACATTGAACAACGAAATTATTCATTCAATATGTCATCAAAACTTAAAATGCTCAGATTTTGATGAAGAAGAAAAAAGACTTGATATTGAGGTCGAAGCTTTGAGAATAAGCTGAATAGAAATGAACATTCCACTCATGAGAGCAGAGAAACTTCTATTGCTGTTTAAAAATCATGTGATCTAAATCCATGTTTGCACAAGTATTTTTAGAGCGCCCTCTCCCATCAATAATGTTTAATTTTTGTACCTAACTGCACCACTGGGAATGGTCTTAATTTCCCGTTTGAGGTAACCAACTAGTGCTGTGCTATGACTTTGAAGATTCAACTGTCAAAGACTTTGATACATGTTTGGAGTGACAATAACTGCTAATACAATAGAGAGCAAGAGGAAGAACCATGGTAGGCTTACTTCTGTGTTGTGATAACTGCTTTGAAAACTTTATTTAATGTTAAAATAATAACTGCTAGGAGGACAATTCCTACCTACAAAAATGATCCACCCTTATGGAGTTGGTAAGAGTGTTTATAGCAGCAATGAGTTTCGAAAGTGTAAAGAAATCAACTGGACCTGGCATAGTTAGCCCCAGTCCCAAGTAAAGAGGTTTAGCAACATCATCTTTAAAATGCCCTGAATCTCTTTGTCCCAACCAATCAGTTCGAGGTCATCGAAGGTCAGGGTCACATGGCACAGCCCTCATTCAGATTACAAACCCTCCTACAGTGACCCCTGTTAAATCCATCCCCGGGGGTAAGTTCTCTCCTACTGGAGTGGAAAAATCCTGGAGGTTGTTTTGTTTTTTTTGCCCACTTGAAAACTTAGATGAATGGTTTCCATTTTTTTTTTTTTTTGTTTTAAAACGTATTCTGCTTTTTTTATTGTTCAGTTTTTATTCTTGGTTGAAATTGGTTCACAGCAGCTACACATGTAAATCATTATAGTTATATATTCAGTATTTTCTGCTTATCTGCTAATCAAATTATCATCAATCAATCAAAATGTTCGCTGTTGTAAAGTTGGAAGTTGGGATATTACTAACGAAACCCGTTAACTTTGATTTTATTATGAAACTAATACTTTTAAAATTCTGATCAGCATAATATCTATGTGTATCAATTGGGAAAATGGTTTCTGAAGAAGGGAGGAACTTTCTTACCTTTTTTTCTTTATTGATGTTTTTCATATAGAACTAAGTGCTTTGTTTCAGCTGAAAAAGACAGAAGTAATGATGAAGGTATTAGCTTGGGGTTTCTTTTAGAATGACCATGATTTATAAATTCAAGTATCAGAGCATTGAATAGCTTACATCATTTGTGATCATATAAGCAAGCTGTAAATGCATGTGTTGAAATCTTTTTCAATACCTCTCTCAATAGAAGTCAGAGTACATTCAATTCACAATTTACTAAGTCTTCGATTATTATTTATGGCTGTTTTTGCTACTTGAACTAAACTGGCCTGGAGTATATTTGGAAACAAATGCAACTTTCAAGTTGTTTTTTTCCCCCTATAAAATTGATGGAAACATAATGTTTCACTTTTAAGCTTTAAATGTTAGGATAGCAGATGGGTAGAAATTGTTTTTTGTCATTTTTACACAATGGTGCAGCTGGCTGGTAGATATTGAAAATAAATACAGAGCTCCCATTACTATTATAAGTTTCTTACAAGAATTGAAAAAAATTGATGAAAAAAGGTCTGCTGGGATTAATCAGGAGTATGGGTTTTTTGGTCAGATTTGTATGGACCTTACAATAGTATGGGAAAAGGACTATTTTCTTTTGACCAGAACTATAAGAGCAATGCAACGCTAAAAAAAAAAGAAGCAAAGAATGAGTCAGTACTCTAATAGCAGCATTTTGGAAAAGAAAATCACGTGGGAAAACAATTTCAAAGATTGTAAAAAAAGTATGATTTGCGCAGTGAAGCAAATCCAGTCTGGTCGGCCTGCTTTTTCATTAAATGGATTAAATTGTTTCCAGAATTTTGCACCATTAGTGATTGTCACTAGAAGCATGACATCAGGGCTTTCCACAGTTGGGTTCACTGAGTCATTGATTATTTTCATCTTTTTTTTTTTAGTCTTCTTTCTCTTTGTTTTACCTTTTTCTTTTTTTGTCATTGATTTCTTTATGTAAAGGAGCAGGGACGCTCATTTTGTGTCTACAATTTGTTTTCTTTTCTTTCTTTTTTGTTTTGTGTTTGCTTAGTTATCATGAAATGGCGAATGCATCTCAAATGGGTTGGCACTGGTCTGGAGCACATAATTCACTTAATTCAATGCTTTTTTATTGTTTGGGTTTTGGTTATTTTACTTACTAAACCTAGCATTGTTTTGGATTTCTATGTTTGTTTGCTTAGCGATCTTTATATTTAAAAACCATTCCTTGTCTTATGTGTCCTCTGTGAGGAAACTTGTCATTTTTTCTTTCACTTTGTTCTTATTCATACATATGAAATAATTTTTTTTTTAACTTAGTTTTTATACATTACCCTTTGATTTTATAGATGGGCGTAAACTTCTTTGAAGAAAATGAACATATATTGCTAGCAAAAGAAAAGGCTTGCATTGCAATCATAAGGAGATATGCGGAGAAGTTCTCTCAAAAAAGTTGTTGAAGTCTTGATAGTCTGACAACCTGTGGTGAACATCTCTGTTATATATAAACTCTTGAGGCAAGCGTTCCTACTCCAAAAGCTTCGTTTCATAGCTGATATTGACCAACGATGGTGCACACAGAACATCCTTTTAACTAAATCTATCAATTTTTAACTTAAACATCACTATTGGAAAAACAAATAAACTCAGTTTGTCTGCTAACTTGATTAAACACTCTAGTAATCAATCACTTTCTACAGAAATAAAACAAAACATACTATAACAAAACCAAAAGCGTTTGCTTTGGTGTTCATTCCATGCCGAAAACTGCTTAGATTTTTCAAGGGGGTATTTTCACCGAGATCATCTAATTTAGCGAGGAAACCTACATCATTCTGACGGGGTCTAGATAGCATAACATCTAATTATTTCATCATCTCCCTATCCCAATCCACTTCACAAACAATGACAGATGTTTCATTCAATGAAAATGCTTGCACTGACACTTTGCAAGTTATGAAACATTTTCATCGAGACAAAAAAACAACAACATGGAGCGTCATCTTTTTACATGGACAAATACCTAAAAGGCCAAAATTTCAAGGCTTTTTTTTCGTGGCAACACTTCTTTATTTTGAATCTTATCCTATCCTGTAATCAAAGTTGGATTGAGACAAATGATTTACAACATGAATGGCCAGAATCGGTCCAGTAGTTAAGTCTATTGGCGTTCCATAAAAAAGGCCTATTTTCTATACCAGTTGGGACAAATTCATTTGCTTATTAAATTCAAGACTTCTTTTAGAGTATTGCTCTTTTTGAAGATATAAAACTGAACTGATTTGTTAAGATATGAATCTGAGCTAATTTGAGGGGAAAATGAAGCTAACACATACCTTCATTTTGTTTCATAGGGAAGTTTTATTCATAAGACATTTAGAATCTTAGCCCCGTGGACATTTTCTTTTTTCCTAGTTTTTTTTTATTTTCTTTTATGAAATTTCTCTTAATGGAATGAATGGCTGTATCCCGTTTTGTTTCCCCCCTGGTGACTTCTGTGGATCCTTTATGACAAATACGGCTCTGTTCCATTTATGATAGTTGTTGTTTTCTTAATATACTATGTTGTCCCCTCTGTGACTTTTCTTTTTCCATTTGCCATGCACATCCATTTATGACTCACCTGTTCTGAGCTTTATGAACTTTTCACAAACATAACCTCACCTTGAATGATCTTATTTTTCTTTATCTTGCGTGATTCTTGATCATTTATACTCCTGCTGTGGAGAGGAAAAATGTTAAATGGGCAAATGTCTTTGTTTTTGTGATCTTAAGCACTATGATACCAGGTGAAATCAATTTCACTCCCTGCTCTAATTCTTTGAGGGAGGTAAACAATAATGAAGGGCACTTGATTACAAAGCAAGAAATGCTTGTAGTCTAGAGGAATGCAGCGGACTTGAAAACAAATTGAAATCGGAATGATTAATGTAAGAGAAACATCAGTTATGTTAAGAAAAGTCTAGTAAAGTCATCTTCATCATTTTATTCATTATCAAGGCAATTATCTTCCAACGGAACAATTCATGATTCAACTCAAAGCTGGAGCAAAAAGTATTTCTAGCTCTCTCCTCTTGTCTTATACAGATGCACACATTTCGTTCATTTCCTGATGCAATCACTTCAAATCAATAGGGTTTTAGTGCGAGGCAATCGTGCACAAATCAAAACAAATAAATAGAACATAATTTGGGTGCAGTTTCACCCCCTTCAGCACTACTATATCCAGCAAATATGTATTGTCAATATATACATTTTCAGACTCAAAGTTATACCTAACAGTACATTATGCGTGTCATATCAACAGAGATGTGAGAAAAATAGAACCAGGGGGATGCGTTTGTGAGATTTCTTTTGTATCTTTTGTCATTCTTAATGATATGAAAATGTATATTAAAGGAAACTCCACAATAAAAGCGTGACAGAAGAAACCATAACGAAATCATCTATAGATGAATGTTGCCCGTTTTTTTTAAATGAGGGAGTAACAGTAGCAGAATGTATTGATATTGTGACTTTATTACTTACTTAATCCCTTGGGCTTCGCTCGGAGCATAGGTTGTCTACAAAAATCCTCTATTTCTGCCTGCTCCGAGTGGTCGGCCCTTGGAGTAGCCATGTCAGGACACCTCTGTCTCTGTGGACCGTTTCCAGGTGGTGCGTGGATGACCCTTCTTCCTTTTTCCCTGTGGACTTTTGACATTTTCCAGGTCTTCTCCCTCTTGGGTGATGCTTTGGTTGGAAGCCTTGTTTACTCGCATCACCCTGGACTCTTAATGTTTAACCCGGCTTTTGAGGCAGCGGTTTCGAGAGCAGTTTTGCAGCATGTGGTTGTGACATGTAGACAGAAGAGCAATGTCATCTGCAAAATCATTGTCTTCCAGCTGTGTCATCAGGCTCCATTGAATGCCTCTATGATGGCCTTGTGTTGCCATTTTCATGATCCAATCCATAGCGATCAAAAAAAGGAAAGGTGACAGTAAGAAGCCCTGACGGACACCAGTTAATATACTAAATTTCTCAGTCAGGGAGCCTCCGTGTACAACCTGATAGGTAGAGGGTTCATAGTGACTGTGTGGCTGGACACATATCTGCATAAGAAAAGAAACATGCTTATTCAACACACCGACATACACCCTTTTGTAGATGAAACAATAAGATGAATTGAGTGTTCATATTTCATACTTCATTTTTCTGTCCATTCACAAACAAGAGCAGTTGAAAGAATTAAGGTTATACTTCACCTAAGTCTATATGTGGCTAAATAGGAAACTCAGACCATAATTAACGGCACATTTATTTACTGTGATTGAGGGGGAGATAGGGAACAGTGAATTATTCAATTGGATGAACAAACAGCTAGATATCTTTATGTTACTGATCTTATACAATGGTTTGCTACGTGTTTGCCTCCTCCTAAAGCTGTTTGTGCCAGGTTTTGTAGATTTCACTGAATCACCCTGCTATCACCTCTCCAATGTTAACTAATCCTTCAAAGTGGCGTTAAGTGATTGCAACACATTTGTGATCAGCTCTCTACTTATGCCTTGTTACATGGTTTCTAAGTTGTTAACATGAAACAGTTAGAATATCATATCAGTTTCAAAAATGGACTGATATGATTTATCAAGATCTTCACTGACTGCTCAATTTTTTTTGTCCTTATTTATATCTATAATTTTTTTTTTCGTATTCTCTGCTTTGTACTTTACTCTTTTCACAGAATTGCTGTTACACTTTGCCTTAGTTTACATGTGTCAATATCATTTCATAAGATTGGTTTTAACTGTGGCAATGTCATAATGAAGGTGTTTTGATAGTATACCTTGTTTGGATGTTGTTGTAGAACTTACTCTGTATTTCTTGCCTTGTAGAATTGAACTTTTTCTGGACCAGCTCGGGTTGGTTTTTACTTTTTTCACAAGAGATGAATTATATCATGAATGAAAAGGATGTTGTCTGTCATATATTTTAAGATGGGAGCGAGCTTTGATAATGATAATGGTAATGACAGTAAGACAGTACCATAAATAAAGCCCTTTCAAGGATTACAGAGTGATTAGGGAGTTGAAAGCTGTTTCTGATACAAATCTGCTGCAATACCACTGCCTTGATAATAGTGTAGGAAAGCCAGAATCCTCCAGGCTTTCTTTTGGTGTCTATCCTTGATGGTTGTGAAGTCATGTACTGAATTCCACTTACACTGACCACGACCACAAAACCAGAACGAGATCAATTGAAAATAGAGCCTATAGTATGAAATAGCTTAGATGCATGAGTCATATAGCTGAAAAATGACAAGATAAGACTCAACAAAGCAAAAAGCCAAATGTTTCTCAATGTCTGAGGGTAAGACAAATGATGGTGATAAAAGTTTAAGATTGTATCATTCCTGAAAAAATCCATAGGAAAGCTTCAAGGGCTAGCATGAGCAGAGAATTTCAGAGAAAAGCGGCAACATTGAGCACATCGTAAGGCAAAATAAAGTAAGGGTTTTCAGACAAAATGGCAGAGGGAGAAGGAAGCATGGAATATCAGAAATAAATTGCTGGAGAAAAGAAGACATGGAGAAAAAAAAAATGGTGGGAGGCTGGTGTAGAGCAAGGCAAGAAGTGCAGCAATGGTTGACAGGGTAGAACAGAGATGGCATATTGAGGCCTGATGTGCCAACCGGGCACAGATGAGATAGCTGTCATGTAATCCAACACAGTGGGCTGGCCACTTCCCTTTGTTGTCATCAAATTGTGATGCCACAGTAGGCAAGGTTTTAATGCCATCGTTTTGCCACCTCACCAGTCTTCTTTTTCATCTTACCATTACATTCTATAATTTCTCTGTTTTTGCTATACAAATCTGAATTCAAAAATCAGTTTCAAATTAATCTGATGTGAGAAGAGTGAAATTCAATGTTAGGTGCTTATTATCTTAATTAAACATTCTTAACTGGTGCTAGTTATATTCTTCAATAGCTCTTGAATCATCTCTTGTTATGTTGTAATGTGCCAACTAGTGAGATGCAATGAATATATTTGCTTACTTTAGACTGATTTTTCCCCTGTGTTGTGAAAATCTTGTGATAGGCTTCTCTTCCAATATTCAATGACAGCACTGTCACTCATGATACATTTTTGCCCAAATGGTCCAGAAAGGGTGCATGTTGTTTTAAGATTTTTGGTTGTTTTTTTTTGGTTGAACTGATTGTGTAGTTTAATATCAAACATGTTTTATAGTTGTCATCGTGCATTACTCTGAAACTATTTTCTCAATATTATGGAGCAGCACCCATCACCCTTTTGTTCATTTGATGCATGCATTATCATTTCATTATCTCCCTCACCCTGACCTTGACCATTCGACCCCTGACCCTTCACCGTTTGGTGATGTGTGTGCTGTGCTCTCCTGTCTGCCGCCATTCCATGCTTGCTATGGGATATCCACCGCTGTGTTGTGTGAAACACCTCATCCTCCGCAGACACAAGGACGCATCGCTCAGGCTCTGTGGACCAGCTGTGTCTCTCTCTGGCCCTCCGCCCCCCTCCCACCATGCTGCCCACTCCCCAAATAGTTGTCACCCCCACTTCACCTGTGCCTGGTAGTAAG
Organism: Scyllaea pelagica; assembly: GCA_031833965.1. Classification (NCBI taxonomy): domain Eukaryota; kingdom Metazoa; phylum Mollusca; class Gastropoda; order Nudibranchia; family Scyllaeidae; genus Scyllaea; species Scyllaea pelagica. The sequence goes on from JAUEKY010076296.1 coordinate 10,381, forward strand.
TCAGTCATCTATCCTTTTGTATCCTCCAAAATTAGACCGCATTATCTGCCCCTAGTGGAAGGAAATACCAATCACAAAATATTTTGCATTGGAATGAAATAGCAGGGCAAATATATCTATAGAGTCATAACCACTGCATGCTGCTGTGTCTCTCACCATGATATCCAGAATATTCTTTTGTTATGCTTTTTTTTTTTGTGCACAATATCCATGCAAAAGCTTGAACATGACACAAAGATAGAACTATACGAGTGAAGTGCACAATTTTCTAATATTATGTTATTATGGACATAATGATAATACTCGGCTTAATTTGAGTGGGACAGTTTTCAGTGCTCATATCTTGCTGATCAAGATAAAGTTCTAACTTCAGTTTCCTTTTTATTGGTTGTTTTCAATTCATTACTGTTATTATTATTATTATTATTATTATTATTATTATTATTATTATTATTATTATTATTATTATTATTATT